>JASGXE010012682.1:0-13173 GCA_030068105.1 Sinentomon sp. SZTP_YWyxl
ACGAAACCTAGACATTGACAGATTGAGTCTGATAATTATCAAGATTGGTTCTGTAGGTCAGGTAAGGTTAATCATTCATTTTGTGCTAAAAACAATACGTGAAATGGATCGAGATACTGGCCATACTGTTCATGCCTTGTCATGACGCGAAGGAGGTACATATGTGGGTCGCATGCGGGAATCAATAATTAATAGCAAGCAATCACGCAAAACCGGTTGAGGAATTAGACTTTATTCACTCAATGGGTCAGTAAGGCTGCAGTTAATGAGTTAATACTTGGCAGGTTCAAGGTAGAATCTAACCATTTTTGCTCTCTTGAAGCTAGTCTAAAGCATCCCATCCCAACAACAGTACTGACGGGGTGTGCATGTTTAAAACCATCCGGAGTGGGTAAGTATACGTAACATTGTTAAGGGGATTATTGAAAGGTGGTTTTGCGTGTTGTGTCCGCTATACGAAATCTCCTGAACCGCCGCCAGGATCGGCGAGGTCGGCTCCCGGACAGTGCCTGAGTCTGATTGAACATCTTGCATCTTCTGTATCTTTGCATATCCACTGCATATCCACTACATATCCACTGCATATCCTTGCATATTCTGCATATCCTTGCATATTCTGCATATCCTCTTGGCATATTCGATAAAACTGACCGTGAATGTTTCATATCACCGCGTGCTGCCGTTTGCCGCCTGTCTTTTGGTTTTCATTTCGGAGTTGTAGACTGGGGCATAATAAAATTGATGGTCTCGAAAGATTTCCGTTCCTCGCAGACCAGGCGTTGGCAGGCAACCGCAATTCAATTAAGAAAAGAATTGCGCATTATCTTTGGAATGGATTCAAGCGGTTTCGGTGGTTTTTGAAATGGATTTGCTTTCTTATTGATTCATACGCTGTAATCAAAGACGATTTACACGAAAACATGACTCCGATTCCAAAAGCATACGTCTGTGAACGGGACATGCCTTTGCGAATTCATAGCAGTCTTCTTTTCACCGCGGAGAGATCTGGTCCAGAGGTGAAACAAACACCCCGGATGTTTTTGTCGTGATTCCTAGCTTGTTATATCATTGCTGGCATTGTATTATTCTGCAACGCTTCGGTTGCACATTTTTCGCGCTATGTTTGGAGATAAGGGGGGACATAATTGCACGCTCAGAAGGAAACATTTTCGAAAAATAGCTGTCTGTGAGCCATTCAATTGTGTCCCCCTTTAGCACCATCAGACGGTAGACTGTTCGTGCTTTAATTCTTTGTTCTTGCAGATTGGGTTTGGTGAGGTCCAGGTTGTTTTAAGTCATGTTTCAATTTCACTACATTGCGAACCCTAACCTTTCCGAACCTCTCATAACATTGCCTAACCGAACCGAATCGAACCTAACCTAACCTAACCTAACCTAACCAAACCAAACCTAACCTAACCTAACCTAACCTAACTTAAGCTAACATCTATACCCTTCAGAACCACCACCCTGTGCCGAATGCTGGCGCCAAAGGGGGAACATAATTGTATGACGAAGAGCACAGCTGCTTTCTGAAAATCTTTCCCTGCGATCATGCAATTGTGCCCCTCCCTTATAAACTACTCAACCCCATTTTCTCCAACTTACTTTCCTTGCCTGTAAAAATGGAGGAGTGGAGTGAGGGATGCGAAGAATGCTAACAGCCGAAAAGTTGTGTTCTAGAAGCCCGATTGAATTTTAAAACGGGGGCTTGCCCCACAAGGCGACATGATGGGGAAGCAGCCTTGACTGAATTGCTTTGTGAGCATATTGCACGGTTTGCTACATCAAAATGGAATACGGTTTACAATAGTGAACACACTCTTACTCATTGAAAGGGTCGAAGAAACTCATCAAATCAAATCAAAAACTCCCGCGACAAAGCGCTTGTACAGTTACAGAAAGAATAATGACTCCCTTTATTCAAGTACCTACAATTGGATCATGGTATTCATTATTGAGTATGTGTCTGTACATTCCCTCTAAAAGAATGCCTGCAGCCATAACCGGGCACCGCACATCCATGATACCAGACATGCATTAAAACATTCACTAAACAATACTGACTACCATGATCCAATGTGGTACTTGTATTCAGGGAGTCATTACAGTTTCTGCGACTGTACCTTTTCAAAAACGATCAAGTGCCTTTTCGCTCGTGGAGGCAAAGAGTTAAAAAAATCGGCCAAGGGGTGGACCGCGGATGAAGGACGTCAATGCAATCAAAACACGTCGAAAATCGGAACCATCAAGTTTCAACACCACATTTCAACATTTCAACATTTCGCATCACGATTCGCACCTTGGCCTACTGAGGACGAACTTATGAAAGGTACCTAATAGAAAAAAAGACAACGACAAAGACAAAGGCAGCGAAAAAGCCGCTTAAAAACGTGGATGATGATTAAAAGCCACAGACGGCGAACAAAAGAATGAGAAAAAACGCGCTGTGAAAAAGCGGTGACGGCATGGGATATTACAACTTCTGCAGCAGACGTCAGCACAGCACAGGTATATCATTTTACTCATTAAAAATAATTTTTTATTTGCATGCCAAAACTGAAATTTTGGGAAACCAGAGGCGCAAGATCGTTTTTGATCTTCAACACGATGGTGTGCATGCGGAATTATTTTTCCCACAATGCATGAGCAGTGTCCTCGCATTTTGTTATTTAAAAAAAGCTTACGAAATTGTGATTACATTTACCCATGCGTTTACCGACGCTGTTTAGAAACTTTTTTTTATTGTTTTTGATGTTTGCTTTTGTGATTAAGTGGAAAATAAAGGCAGACAAATTGCAATTAAAACGCCAGAGAATTTCATTACGTTCAATAATTTAACAGTATGCATCGATTTTTGAAGCAAATTGATGTTTTTGGAATGCATTTACCAGTAGATGTCGCCCTTTCAATTTTAATTGATTATCGGGCAATGTTTAGTGTCACAATGGAAATGCAAATGCACGTGGAAAAATTTCAAATCCTGGCGTTTCCTGGTAAATTGGAACTGAAGTTTTGATTACATTTTAACATGCTAGATTCCGGTTTTCCGAAATCGAGCTTGGATTTGCGATCGGAGGAGGCAACCAACAGTGAAGAGATGCAAAAGCTCATAGAGCAATGCCAGTCCTGAACCATTCAAGGGTCAGCAGCATGGTTCTTCAAACCAAATCCAGCAAAAATGTGCAAAAAATTTTAAAAGATGAAGAGAGGCGAGAAATGATTGAGGTTGTCGTCTATTTACTCTTGATCACCCTGGATCCAGGTCGTTTCGGAGCACTGCCTTTCACCATTGTCTTTCACCATCGTCTATCACCAACTCTTTCACCACAGTTTAAAGTTTAAAAAATGCAGTTCCAAAATGGCAGACTTCAAAAAGCAATCTTTAAAAGTTCAAGTTTGAAGGGGTGATTAGAGTTATAGAACCCATGAAGTAAACGCTGTAAGTGGCGGCAGAAAGATAATTGCTGGTAATGCTTTTGCGACCGTCTGCAAGCTCCATTTCAAAAGCATTGTCGGGTGTTACCTTTCTGCTGTCGGGTATAGCACGAACGATTCATTAAGTGTTCTTGGGAAAGGTTTGGCCAAAGGAATGGAACACAAAGGAAAAGGTTTCTATTCTACCTGGTGGGTTACCTTTTGCCCCTGCCACCTCCCGACAACGGTTAAAAAACACTCTTCGCACTTCCAAGGAAATAAGACTAATCCAACAAGAAGAGAGCGTTATCGAATGGGAAGTTTTCCGTTGCATAACAATAGCGGTGTGGTTTATCATGGTAACAGGAAAACGACCCCTCATCCGTTAAAAAGCACGCAATTTGCATCTTTTCAGGCCAAGTGTGTTGCATACATTGAAATTATTTCAGGCGCAAAAATGGAGGATAATATTGACAAGTTCTCGTTGCTTCAGCTGGCGAAATTCGGCTTATTTTGACGACTTTTTGCAGTGCGAATTCTCTCTGTTTTGCGTTTGGCTGATTTTCACGAAAAAAGTGAAAAATAGAAGAAAAGAAAAAGAGAAAGAGAGAGACAGAAAAAGAAAAAATATGATTCATCTTTTGAAAAATACACTCTTACAAACGTTTTCGAACATATAGGAGCTCGGTTTTCACTCACGGCCATTTAGAATACACGGCGTCACGCGCTGCAAAACATCATGACATTCGTGTGCGGTGTGAAGTCGCCTCAGCCCTGTTGAAATTAGATGGCTCCTGCATTAGCATAAGGCCTTCAAAATTTCTCCTATGTTCGAAGATATTTGGTAGACTCTGTATGTGTTCACCAAATCTCGAACCATGCTTCCGATAATTTACCCTATCCATTACACCGCATTGGAATGCAATTTCAGCAATCACCGCAACGACAATTTCCCTCCCAATGTCGCCACCAATGGTTCAAGTTTTCCAATTGGTAATCGTACCCAATTGTTGTGAGTCTATTCACTCACAGCGGCCAAAACCAGTGTTCCAATGTCGACCCTAGGGTAAAGCAGTGGATAAGCGTTGGATAGGTTAACAAGACAAAAGAAACTTCACCGATATTTTTTGCTGGGAACTTCAAGTCAACAAATCTCAAACCCAAACATATCGCGGATTTTATGCGAACATTTTTCCATGTTTCATGCTTCCAGAACATTGACTGTTTTGCATTTTAGACATTGTCCGTTTTTGGCAGAGCAACGTTGCATCCAAATGTGCAATTTTTCCCAGATGTAAAAAAATACCAGAGGAAAACCAGAAGTGAATGTACAGGGTGCAGAAAAAGAAAGTGGTCATCATGAAAACTTTTTTTGGTTATTTTTCAAAATTCATGAAAACGTTTCAAAACTGATTACCTAAACTTTTTTGTGCACGAGTGATTAAAATTCTGTTTTTCTTGTTACTTCTCCACATTTTCAAACACTTCTATAAACAATGTTGGCATTGAATGGACTAAGAAAACTTGGCTGGCCAGTTTCCGACCTCGAGGAATATATTCTGGCCATTTTCAGACAACCCTGTATAACGTGATCACTTTTCGCATCTGCGGAAGCCAAGAATAAAAATCTCGTTTCCCTCTACTCACGCATCAGCATCCAAGCCTACCCGATAGATAACTATAACGGTAATTTGAGGTAATTTCGGATGGAAGCGGTCATGAACCTGATCTTTATCTTGCTTTTCATCGCGCAGAAATTATGCAGTGAACATAATTATTTTAGTCGATAAAAACGGATAGGCATCTTGCGGAATATTGTGCAAGTGTCCATAAAAATAATTGCGGGGAAAAACGGGTATAATGAGCGAGAAAAAGACGCAAATCTCCACGGAGAAGGATGGTGCTGAGGTGGAGAGACAGCACTCTGGTGGGAAATACGTGCAACTCATCCGAGAGGGATTTCATGCAGTTTTGCAGGTTGTGAATTGCAATTCCGGAATCACCCGGCAGGCGGCAGCGCTGTGATGATGGCCATGTACTGGACATTTTGTAGCCACTATTACATTTTTAGCATCGTTCCGTTGCGCTGTAGGTACTTTGTTGCAAAATACCATCAAACCTGTGAACGCGTGCATGGCTAAAATTGTGGCTAAATAGCATCAGCTGCGCGTTGCCGAGCATTCATTTTTTGCAAAAAACTTTGGGGAAGTTGATAGTGGACTTCTGTGGGATACTCGTACGAGACTCCGTATGCTAGCTGTTCAAAACTGTCAGTTTCAGAGGGGAAGGATCATTGCTGGAGATATGCTGGACAAGTTTTTGACGCAGCAATTTGATTTGGTTTTATTTTATTTTTTATTTTTGAGATTTTTTTGATATTTTTAGGCCCAGTGGTCAAGATATTCAAATCTAAAAACTGAAATGCAAGATATCAATAATCACGACTTTTTCCAGTTGGCACTGATTTTGGCGCACGCCGCATAGGAATAAGCTGACATGTGTTGATCTCGCGCTCTTATGCGTATTTTTTCTTTTTATCGCCAATTCCTCGCCTGCTTTCTGAAACTGGTATCGGGCTATTCAAATACTTACTAATGTAAAAGCCAAATTAATTTACCATTACGCTGTATTTTTCTCAATTCCCAAACCCAGGTGGCACAAAAGTATTTCAAGAATAGCACGAACGTTTTTATGTGAATTGGGGCACATTTGGAATGGTAGTCAATTTTGAATGAATTCTTCTAATAATTATTTTGGCCCCTGTCGGTACTGCACAGCGATCCAAGCGTTGTGACGTTTCCATTCGTCAAGCTGACAAGAAAAAATGCAATTATACAGAACAAGGATTTAAGATAAAGATAAAAATAAACGAATCGGAGTTTCCTCTTTCACAAAACATGACAATGACAAATATGTTTAAGCATGCAATCAACAAGGTGAAGGTTATGCAATTATTGCAGGCAACGGTTGAAAGCAATTAAAAAGGGCACGAATCATTAAGAGAACGGAAATTTTGTGATTCAGGCAAAGATTCCATTCGAGACTGAAATGTGGTCATGTGGTTTGATGGCTCTTCAAACATATCCCTGGGAAGTGAGTTCCAGTGAATGATGTTGCGTCCCATTTAAAGGAAAATTTGCCGATAACTATGCCAAAGTTCCGCAGGCGAAATTTGAAACCGTGCTCGAGAGGAAGAAAATGGCTCCTCTGATAGATAGTGCAATTCATCCCAATCCCCATTCCCCTTCAAAATCAGGAAGATGCTCGAGAGACGAGCGATCTTAAGCCAATCGGCCAAGGATCGCCAACTAAGATTTGCGATTCTGCTAGAAAAACTGGGAGTTCGACGACAGCCATCGACCACAAATCCAGCAGCTGGTCACTGAACCTTTTCCAAAACGTGGAGTGGCAAGAGAGCCATGGGTACCTAACAGCAACAGCGTACTCAAGTACTCAAGAATGGATCATCTAACGATTTTGGTGGTTACTGTTTTCGAGCACGAAGGGTGCAAAAAAGCGCCAGAAACTTCTCTAAAGATACTCGTCAGAGACTCACCAAAAAGCGGTGCCCTGCAACGATGATTGAAGTTCAAAAATCTTGTGCATGATATAAATCGCTGAAAAAGCCTGCTTCCTGAGCATGCAGCGATTGCTTGGGAAGCTCCATTGTTGTCTCTGCATGTATTCTTCGAGATAGGAATATTGTGCATTTGTGTGTGTTAGATTAATGTGTTGCAATGCCAAAACATTGGTCGAATACTGTTCAGCAATGATAACAATGAAAATCAGCACAACTTCAGCGCATCTCAGAAGTATGTATAACGTTTTTCCACTGTAGATTGAACCGTTAATTTTGGATGATTTCAGCAACAATTTCTCAGTGTCCTTTACTCCCTTTCCTGCGATATTTACAAGTTTTTTTTATTGTGCTGGCTCAAACAGAAAATAACCGATTTTTCGTGCTGGGCAGGAACTCGAATCTGTCAAATTTTAATGCCCTTTTCGATGCCCGAAACCCGTGCACGGAGGCTCGTGGTTATGGTTGCCAATATGCGGATCGAGACCCGGCAAGGCAAGGTAGCGGGCTCTTGGTGAAAAATTCGCCGATTTGCGGTACCAGTTTTTTATTTTATTGACCATGGCATTTTTGCCGCTTCAGAATCCTGCGCTGCGCCTGATGCGAAAGGACGGGGACGAGGACGGATCGATGAACAACGCGTGACAAGAGGAGCTGAAATTAAATGGACCGGTTCGTTGGAATTAAATGGAGGAAGGACTTCACTGCGGATGATACGTACACGATGCGCCGAATTGATCCACCTACATAAATATCTGAATAATGAACTATTGGTTTCTGACTCTGCGCAGAGGGTGCACAACAATCATCAACGTGGCCCATCGGTCGGGAGGGACGGGAGAGGACTTCTTTGGAAAGAGGCAAAATTTGTCTAGTGCTTTGCAGACTTCTGTTTGGGAGAGATTACTGCATTTCCTTGAGGCGAAAACATCCCCTTCTGCTGACCGCAGTCATTTTACCTTCTAGTTTAAGCGGATGGATCGGGAGACTGAGGCAGAAGTTGACTGAGGCAGAAGTGGTCTCAGATAGAAGTGGACTGAGGTAGAAGTGGAGAAATGCAGTTTTGGAAGATGTTTTTGCGTGGAGGGAGGTACGGTTGTGCCTGTCCTAAACCAAATCTAACCAAACATAACCGGGAGGAATGGAAAAAATCGACCTCAAAATGGAAACATTTTACCTCGGTCCAATTCTGCCTCAGTCCGTCTCTCCCTGGCACCGGACCACTTTAGGCGAGTCTTATCGGGTTTAGCCAATCTCTGAAACTGGAAAATGAGTGATTTTTCGTTTGTTTAGGAGAATAATAGGTACCTGTTATGTAGCAAGGCGCATCTGGCAGGAAACTACGAACGTTTGCCATCACGCATAATTTTCTTTCCAATCCACTTCCGCGGACTAGGAGCTCGCAACAGCCAATCACGTCGTCTCAAATTGTGACGTCATCAATTTTGGGATTTTGCATTGCCACCGCTTTATGCCATTTGGCGTGTTTTCCACCGCTTCGCAACTCTTTCAAGGGCTGCAATAGGGTTAGGTCAGGTCAGGTTAGGTTAGGTCAGGTTAGGTTTGGTTCAGTTTGGTTTTGAAAATTGGATGTTGAAATTGGCTGGAATTCCCAACAACCAATCAGAGACGCGCATGCGGAAGTGGATTGGAAAAAAATATGCTACCATCACCGACGTTAAAATCCATATGTGTGACTTGGCCGAAGGGCAGCTCGACCTCTGTGAAAACCTCACTTTTTGCACCTCACAAATATTTTTTCGGAGGAAAAACTCTATTCATTTCGGACTGCTTACCCTTTTTGCGTTTCCGAGTTTCGACTTCAATGGAGCATATAGTCCCTCTCGCAATTTTATTCAGCAGGAAGAATTTTAACAGCCACAGTGCAGTCTCGCTTGATCCATTCGCAAATAACTGTCAAACGTTGTCAACTGTCGGTCATCGCATGGGCATGGCTCATCCTGTTCAGCAGGCGGCGCAGGATTGTCGTGGCCGATTATTAACAGGACACACCGCGGCATACTTTCCATCAATGTTGGTTGATGCAGTTTCATTGTTCGATTTGGCATGTTTCTTCAGTCGAGCAGCGGTACTTACTTGTCTCGTACTTGCCCGTTTTGTAAAAAGCGGTGATCGAGTCGGCGAGAAAGCATAGTGGAAACGTGAATGGGATTTGAGTAATTGTGGGTCCTTTGGTGCAGCAGGTAAGTGCTTATTCTGTTCTGTTTTTCAATGGTTCGGACAAGCTGTCAATCACATTCTTCGGAGTGGACCAGCATTTTTTGGCAGGGACCCACAACGATGCTTCAAAAAACAGCGTTTGGTCATCCCGATACTGTTTCTTTTTTATATCGGAATTTTTAGAGGTCGGAACCTGTTAGACTGAAGCATTTTTCGCCAATTAGAGAACCGTTATGGCATTTAGTTTGAAACGGCACGGCCATGCGCTTCCAACCAACTGGATTTCACATTTCATGGCACTCCAGCTAATTCAAGACGATCAAATTTGCGCACATGACAATATTCGCATCGAATGGATGTCGTCTCATGGCACTTTGATTTGATTTGATCGAATTTGCTCAGCAAGGACATCACTGTCCTCCAGTGAAGTATTCGGAAACGTGGCTGCTCCTAACGGAAAACGGGCATAGCGGTGCAATTTTTGGAAATTGCGTCTGACAACATGTTTCACAATTTTTTTGTTGAAATTTGCCCAATACGTAGATAGATGCGCTGCGGGTGAATGCAAACCGTCAGTCGCAGTCAATGCAGTCGAATGCGTCAACAGCGACAGGTGTCGTCAGAAAATCGGCGAAATTTCGACTCTAACAGCTATTCTTTTCAGTACACACTTTGGGTGTTGAGAGAGGTTGACGGATTCAAGGAATCGGGTACGATGACAATTCAAGGGATGTGCTGGATATCTTTCTCATGCGGATGGGGTTGTAAGAACATTCGTCTGCCGGGAAAACAAGAATATCTTAAATCATGAGAAGGAACTCCACGGGAATCCGAAGGACATTGACTATGCAATCTTAAATGCAACTTTTCTTTTTTCTTGTCATATTGCGAGAAAGGCAGAGACCACAAAAAAGCTCTCACCGCTTTCTTTCCTTTTTTTAATTTTTTTTTAAATATGTTACTGCTGTGGGGACATCAACACCGGATTGACGCTAATCCGAGGTTGTGGACTAAATTTTTGCCATTTACTTCAATAGAAAAAAATTATTAGTCCACAACGTCGGATTAGCGTTAATCCGGAGTTGATGTCCCCACGGTTAGAGAGACAACAAAAGGAATAGATGGGATTCATGGCGATAGATAGATGGGACGGAAATCCATACAAGCACACAAGAAAACACATAGATGAAACAATTCTTAGGAGTCATTTGACTCCATCAGGTATACGAATACTTATTTGGTTATAGAATTGGTTGAGTTGAGCGCAGGAAAACTTTATTGCAGTCTGAAAATTCAACTCATGTAAACTGACAAGCTAGTTGTCGTTCAGGAAAGGCTGAATGTTGTTTTGTTTAATAATTGATGAATAAACAAAAGAAATAATATTTCTGATGTTACTATAAAGTTGATTTTAATGAAAGGAAGATCCTATTGGTGTCAAAATTCTGTTGTTTACTTCTCGCTGGGTCTAAATTACTTAGATAGCATATTTTGGAGGGTCGAGAAAACAGTCGCAAACACCTCGTTCCAAAAGTTTCTGCGAGTGATTGGTGTGTGTTCGGTTTGTTGACTCCAGTCTGAACTGCGAGCGATGAGAATTTTGGAATTACAATTACAACGTGACGCAAGGGTTTGTGCATTCAGAAGGGCAGTCTTCGCTGGAAGGCGACCGCCCCTCAATATGACACAATTGGAACAATCGCGGACAGAAACACGCAAATCAGCAGCAATTGCGCTAAGAACCTGCGAAGATGGCTGCGGTAAGCTTAGGCCTACCCCTTCTTTGCAAGGGATAAAGAACGAGGTGTCGACTTGTCGAAAAAACTTACCTATGCAGGGGCGTGCAGAAGAACTGACGAAAGTGTTTGCCTTTCAACTCTATTCAACGAAAGAGTTAAGCTTACCTTGTTTGGCCATGCGCTTGTCTTTTTTGTGGAATTTTGATCGACCGATGGGTTCTTTGTATGGCCTGACTGCATTTTGAAAAAAGTACACCAGGAATAATGTCAATTTGTCAATTACGAGTATATGGTATAGTTGGTGGACTAATCCTATCAGCAAAAACGTTGCCCATTTCAGTTATTTTTCGCAACATTAGCCATGATCCATGATTCTGACCACAAAAACGTCCCCTTTAGTAACAAGTTGTTTCAACAAAGATTTCTTCTTAGAGAGATTCCGGAAATCTGATCAGAGGGTTTTACAACAGGAATAATAGCCGCAAATCGGCCGTCTTTGCCTCATGGTTTGAGCAGAGAAAGGAAGACAAGATTTCTGTTTGCCGGAATGTACCTACAAGAAGAGGAATTTGGGCTCGTTTCGTGGCGTTGACAAAAAAGTACTCCAAGTTTAAAAATAAAAACAAAACCAGGTGCAATTATCTTTATGGCATCACCTGCCTGCCTACCTCAGAGATTCATGTTTACGTTTTCGAAGCTTATCTTTCTATAACTTTAATGAGAGTTTAATGATAATTATATGGTAGTTGCCAGAAGCCACGCAGGAGCTTCATGACTTTCGGTATGAGTTCCGCATCACGAAGCGACATCCCAATGAGCATCTTCATACCAACGGGGAAGTCATCGTTGCGTGTCTGGCCGAGCGAAAAGGCTCTGATATTATAGCCTCCGCGATTGACGTTGAGATGGGTTACCTCCGTTTCACATATTTGTGTGTGCTCCTCCCGATATGACCATGTTAAATTTATTGAGCACCTCCTTATCTCACGCCGACTTGGTTTCCTGGGAAGCTGAAACAACCTGTGAAAATGTTTCCCGTGATTTGCTTTCTTGCAGTGTGGGAATCAAAATTGTACAGTCGTCGCATGGGAGAAAGGAGCTTGTAACCTGTAGACCTCTTCTATATTGCCAAATTGACATGTGTTAGTCATGTCGGAGTGGTTCAATGTAATGAGCATGATGACGCAACAAACATCTTGAGCATTATCATGAATTAGTGTTTTAAAACGGGAACTTCAACGGGATTCCAAGAATATGGTTATACTGCGTTCTTGAATGTTACATGGAAACTTTTTAAGAAGGTCGTGATCTCATGATAAATGAAAAAAACCAGGATGTTTCCTGTAGTGTGCCGTATGAATTTCAACGTACCTATTCGTATACCTATTCATGGTTTGTTGAACGATTGTAAAAATATCCTAAAAATGCCTGCATATCCAACGTATCCAACGTCCGTTTTGTATAAATGAACTGCTCCAATCCAATCAAAATCAATCAATCAATCAAATCTTTTATTCTTCTTCGGAGTTTCCTCCTATCGAATCAAGCATACAAGCAAGGATACAATAAAGAAATACAAACATGAGCACATATAAACAATAACAATGTACGCGATATGATCAATAATCAGGAACAGAGAAACAGAAATTTTCGAGGAAAAGTTATTTGACAGAAGAAGCGAAACAGATATATGATTCAAATGTGTATTTGTGGAAGATGGGGAGAAACGTACCGGGCAATAATACCAGATGTCAATAGAGTTTCCGAGCCTTCTCTGGAGAATGGGGATACTCAGGGTAAGGGTAAATATTCCCTCGGGCAATGAATTCCACTCAGTAATTGTCCTGCCAAGAAATGAGAACTTGCCGACATCCTTTTTGAAGCCCCAACGGCGAAGCTTGTAAACGTTGTCCCTATGAGACTTTCAAATTTGAATTTTCCTTTCAGCTTTATTTTAAATTCACAAGCTGGAGATCCATCAATTTACAAACATTAAATTTTTATAAAAATTGCCAAATTTGATTTTGTAAGTTGGAGACATTGGAAAAAGTATTTGTGATAACAATATCGAATAATAGTATATAGAGAACCATCCCCAGAAACAGTGAAATTAAACCACCAGCTCCGGTACCATACTTGTACTCACTTGAAAAAATACAGCGTTTGGGAGTTCGTTTTGTTTCTGGAAAATATTCTCACACACCGGAGTACCATAAAAGGAGACTGCCATCAAAGTAGTCTCCAATGTTGGTGGTTGGA
>JASGXE010012683.1:0-12976 GCA_030068105.1 Sinentomon sp. SZTP_YWyxl
CCTTTGGTGAGTATTCCATCACCTTTTCGATTTTACTCTTATTCAGCCTGCAGTTACCCGCTGCAAAGGTGCATCACTTACTCAAGAGCTACAGTTACCTGCCTTCCAACTGGTTACGTACGAGCATTGATGTTCAGCTCAGATGCCAGAATTAGACTTGTGCTGCGCACCTGCCACTCTACCTGTCAAGGTTCGGCTTGGGAATGCTCGACACATGCTCTGAGACGAAAACGGGCATCTGATAAAGCCTTCGCTCATTCCCAACATTTTCTGCTGGCATCAGTCAGGGAACCCGACGTACTCTTCCAGTCTTGGCAAGGTTTTCTTCGAGTCGGTAATGACGTGTCGTTCCATTTCTGGTAAGGCCTCTGCAAACAGATAGGCATCGGAATACGAGACGATTGAGATCATTCACCTCCATGAACCAAGACCACAATTGAATTTCTTGCTCTTGCCTTATTACAAATTTGTCGAATTACTTACTGAATTCTGCTTGATTGCTCAGAATGGGCTCCTCCTAAATTTGATTATTGCTTTTAGCATCTGTAGCATGCGTGCGAGAATCCTTCATTTGTCGGTGTAACGTATTTTTATTATTGTCCGTCGTTACTCATCTAAAAAATCCAAGTCAATGTTTTAGTTTGATGCTGATAAATTCCATGAGGCATTTTCGATGACTTTTCAGTTTTTAAGCTGAGTGGCACTCCCCTTGCTTGATTTGGGGAAGATGAGATAGCCAGGAGCACTACCTACCTAAATCAGAGGAGATCATAAGAGAGTATTTAAAATTCTACAAATCGTCGGTCAACGGAAATGCAAAAGAGTAAATCAAATCAAGAAAGAAAAGGAAGGCGAAACAAAAGTGAACATTGTCAGGTGGCAGACGCAGCTGCATGTCGTCCTTTGCACTGCGCACAAAACAATTGTCAGGTGATAGGTACTGTCAGGGGTAGTGGAATGAGCCAGCAGACTTTGGTTTGAAGGTGAACGAGATGATTTTATGCGTTTGACTAGTACCCTCACCCTCAGAAAGACTTCACTGGGTTCAGGCAGACTGCCTGATGATGACTAAGATAAGTCATGTCTGATTCGAGTGCTGAAGATCTATATCAGTAGCTATAAATTAAATTTGAAAACGACCAAGTCTTTGAGAAAAATCGCGGGCAAAGATATACAAGGCCAGAAACAAAGTCAGTGAGCAGGAGACATCTTCAGGGCAGGATAGAACCCAGAGAGATTGAAGGAGAAGTCCACTCAGGCCACTCAATATAAAAAATTAAAAAGCCATTCCCATTGTTGATCTTATAATGAACTCAAAACATAGGTAGCAAGATCTTCACTTCAACATGATTTCGGCCTCTATCAAAAGGTGCATGATTAATATTCAACAACTTAAAAGAACACTTACAATGAACTTAAATTAAACTAGCATCCCTCCACACAATCACTCAACAAAATGAGATTAAAAGAAAAGAAGACAATTGCAATTTGGTACACGAGAGATTACTAATCCCAAATTTAGGTTTATGCCTCTTACAAGCAAATTGCCCGTCACAGCAAGATCCATTCACTTATATTTTTCAATGAGAGGGTAAGTCACATATCCAAACTCCAACCTCACCAGCATCGTTCAGGCAGGCATTCAACCTCCAGAGGTGGCACCGATCAATCCAAAACCATTACAGGAAGACCAAAGATCCCAATCAGATCTCGAGGGTGATGGCTAATCTCTCCATTGCCTTTATGCTTCAAAACTCCAGAGGGACCAGACGCGCTTGCAGAGGACGTTATTCATTAACCAACCAATGATACAGAATTGACAATGGTCAGCCAGTTGAACAGCATCAAAAGGTGGGCAGCTAGTAGGCCACTTTTGTTGCTGGATATTGCAAGCTGAGAAAGAAGAAAAACAAACAAGAGACTCCTGAAATGCTGTTGGAGATATTGCATCGTTCCACACTCTCTCCTACCTACTTCTAGATAAAGGGACAAGAAAGCATCCATTTTCAGACACAGGTCCATTACAATGAAGTTCCACTCCTGACTCTCAAAATTGCTTTCCTGTTCCTTTATCTTTTCAGACACCAACTCAGCAAAACTCGGAAGAAAGTTGAATTACATGAAGCAAACAACCGACAGGGCATCTTTAAGGCACACTCTTAAAGAGAAGGTAAAAAATAAATGTAATTAGTGAATCTTGACGAGGCAGAACACATTAACATTCTGAACCAGACTACAGTCTTTGGATTCCATAAGAGAAACACAAACTCCGGGCTTCTGTAAAGCAACCTATGAAAGGACACTTTCCATTGCAATTGGGCCGACGATAGGAAGACTAGGCCAAGTCAAAAATTTTCGATTTTGAGATTTTGATGTTTTCACAGTGAACTTTTGATTCCGCATCTTTTTTTGTTCTATCAAATTTTCTGAAAAACTTACTGAAATTGTGCAATTTCAGTTCAAACACTGAAATTTGGAAATTGTTACCAGTTCGAGGAAGTGTAGGCCAGCCCCATACTGGCCTACGCTTCCTTACAGGCATTTGGTCATTTCGACTGGTGAGTGGAAGACTAGGCTAAAGCATTCAAACCATGAAAATGTGGCCAGATCCAATAGTCGAGGAAGTCTAGGCCAGCATCATCACTGGCCTAATCTTCCTCACATAAATATGGCATCTCATCTGGTGAGGATGGTTAAGCCAAGTTGACTATTAATCTATTAAGTTTGGCTACCTGAACGGCCTGGCGATGGCGTGTCTCTCCCTCGAAGTCTTTTTACAACAAAATGCGGCTCTTTTGCTGATTAAAGGTCCATAGCATTCCGAGGTGACGGGAGCACTCGCAGAATGGCATCTCTGGATGATTCGATTTTTCAAAAATACAAAAAAGGCAATAAATCAATTTGTAAAAAATAAATTCTTTTGTGACCGCCAACGCTTGTTGGCTCCTCGGTTCCTTCGTTGCGATTTCGTTTTTGTCCCTTTGGGTCGACCCACCGTTGAATGATCAAAGATCAAACCACAGCTGATCAAGCTGATCAAGCCACAGCTGGATTTGCACGATACTCCTCTGTTCACTTGAAGGGAGGCAGAGTGGTACACTGGACTTTACGCTTGTCAGTTCATTTCCTCGATCGTTTCTTTGAACCACTTCTCATGACTGCCAATATACAAAACATTCCCAACAGAAAAGCAGCCGAATCTTCCCAGGGGCGTATACTCAGCCAACATTTTGTGTGCCGTTTTTTAGGCAGAGCCGCGCCATGTGCAAGCCATCGGAGAGCTTTCTATGCATGCGTTAAAGCCATCAAAACCTAACGAAAGACGCAGGAAAAGCCCTGTCGATTTTTGCGGAAAGCGACCCCAAACAGGCTTTTCTGGTCGCTCGCTTGGTCAGCGTTCCGGCTCTTCCCGACACAGTTGCAGGAGACCCAAGAAAAGCTCAGAAAAAGCCCATGTCGTTTTCTGTGCCTTTCGGTGCAAGAAAGACATATCGGCTTCGCTTGGCAAGTCAAAGGTTGCGATTTTTTCTGAAGAAAGTATCAGGATGACCCAAGAAAGATGCAGAAAAAGCCCATGTCGTTTTTTGCGCCTATCGGTGCAAGAAAGACAAATCGGCTTCGCTTGGCAGGTGAAAGGTTGCGATTTTTTCTGAAAAAAAAAAGTATCAGGATGACCCAAGAAAGATGCAGAAAAAGCCCATGTCGTTTTTTGTGCCTTTCGGTGCAAGAAAGGCAATCTGCTTCCGCTTGGCAGGTGAAAGGTTGCGAATTTTTTCTGAAGAAAGTATAAGGATGACCCAAGAACGGTGCAGAAAAGCCCATGTCGTTTTTGCGCCTTTGGTGCAAGAAAGATATATCGGCTTCCCGCTTGGCAGGTGAAAGGTTGCGGATTTTTTCTGAAGAAAGTATCAGGATGACCCATAAGAAAGATGCAGAAAAAGCCCATGTCTTTATTCCTTTCGGTGCAAAAAAGACGCATCGGCTTCCCGCTTGAAAGGTTGCGATTTTTTCTGAAGAAAGAATCAGGATGACCCAAGAACGATGCAGAAAAAACCCATGTCGTTTCTTGTGCCTTTCGGTGCAAGAAAGACGCATCGGCTTCCGGCTTGGCAGGTGAAAGGTTGCGGATTTTTCTGAAGAAAGTCGCAGGAAGATGAGAGAAAGATGCAGAAAAAGCCCAGGTCCCTTTTCGTGCTTTATGGCGCAAGAAAGACACAACGTCTTGGCCCACAAGACGCTTTTCCAGAGAAAGGCGCGGAAAGTTCCAAGAAAGGCGCAAAATGCATGTAGCTTCAAACTAAAGCAGCATTTTGCACCTTTCTTGGGACGTTCTGCGCCTTTCTATCAAATCACATACCCCTCAAATATGGTGAGTTGCCAACAACCAGCTGGCATGAAAATAAATTGAGAGTGAAAAACGCAAATGACCCATTGTGTCAACCGGTACATCCGGACATCTGCAAATCGCAAAATCATGGGGGACATAAGATGATGCTTGCCAAAAATGGATCTTTCCGGGAGACGATACATAAAAAACGGAAGCATCATATCATTCTCTTCCTAAATGCTTTTGACAGCCGTTCTTGAATTTTTAGAAAGTTTCTTTCGATTTCTTTGCAGGTTACGGTGAATTACATTTCGGACTAAGATTTTTTTCGGCCCCTCGCTCAGTCTGGCAGACGCTTATTTCGGTGAAAGCTTCATATTTCGGCGAATTTCACCAAAATTCAAACTCTACGTACAAATTCAAATCTACGTCTCAAAACATGAATATGTTCAAGTGAAAAAATGTTTTGAGATTGACTTCTTTCGCAGATTACCTTTGGTTTGCGGGGATTGCTACAAATTTTCATGAGTTAATTCGACAAGATTGAGTTTTTTGGTAGAGTTCGGTTAGGATCCGATTGGCTGTTAGAAAAGGTTTGGTTAGGTTATCTTCATTCTCATCATTTGCATGGTGAGCAGACTGTCATACGGCCGGTGGCTCGGCACGAACCTTGTTGCACACCTGGGACTCGAAAGTAGATTAATGCCCCACAATCGGCGCATGCCAACCCAAAGAAATTCCCGAAGAGAGTCATGCTCTGCAGAGCGGAAACGCATGTGGATTACGATATGCTTCTCTGTGGAGTAACCTGCCAGACCTCTGATTGACATGCACCAAGAGGTGTTCTTTCACGTACTGCTTTTGATGCTGCACAAGAGAACTTTCTTAAGGCCCAACCGAAGGACGAAGGGCTTCGGTCTGTAAGCCTATTTCCAGCACACATCAGGGGTTCAACCACTCTCCATGCAACCCAGGTTAATGGCCAAACAAACATGTTCATGGTCAAACATCGGTTAACCGTGGTCAAACATGGTCATTACCAATTTTAACCATGGCGTCTTATGGTCAAGCAAAATCCTACTTATCTAATCGACCAAAGCGTTATTTTCCCTCAAAGAAATATGCGAAATGCTCATATCTGCGAAGATTTTTCGGTCCACCCATTTTTAGGATTCCTTAAAAATGGCAAAGCATCCGCAACCGATGTCTCCCGTTTCGAGGCAGGAAGATTCTCCTGGAAGTCCACTGCAGGGCGAGTTGTGATGGCATTTGCTGCAATCGTTCATTTACCAGCAAATACCATGCCATGTCTCCATGTCTGTATGCGACCACATGACAACAACAGATAGCAGCGCCTGCTCCTCTGAGTTGAGATGGCTTTGTCCATCACGAGCAACGTATCCATGGACGAAAGAAGCAAAGTTCTCTCTCATGACACTTCGCATGGGGGTTGACCAGCATAGAACGACAAAGCTTCATCTCCAGTGCGAACATCTTTCCTTTCTCTTTATTTGAGTCCGCGTCCTCTTGCAGTGTGTCACTGCATGCATGTGTTTACCTGCCTCGAGGCCCTTTTGGTTTGTTTAAAAGGCATGGGCCCATTGCATGGGCCTCACTTTTTGCCGCCGGATCACTTTTGTTCACTGCATCACTTGGTGGGACGTTGTCACCGTCACCATGGCCTTGCCTTACTCCATTGTGCAAAGAATGGACAGAGACACAACGCTTAAACGTTTTATTGGTCCCGTCAATCACAAAGCTAAATCACTCAATTTCATTGCTATCCGTCTCACACATTTTGCCACGGTTACTTTTTTGCGGAAGTCCGCACTGAGGTGGACAATCAAAAAGCTGGCTTAGTTTTCCTCAACTGCCACAATCACAGAAATGTGAATGAGGAAGCGTAGGCCACGATATGCTGGCCTACTCTTCCTCAGGGTCTGACTTTTCGGATTATTCGGACGGTTTTTCGCGTTTATCCAACATCGAAGAAAACTAACTTGGCCTAGTCTTCCTTTCGTCGGCCCAAATTTTCCACTCAATTTTTGACGAAGCAGACGAATTTTACCGATGCAACATGTCTGCAGAAAAGCTCACAAAGTGAAATCAATTTTTTTTGTTTTTTGTTTTTTTTTGTTGTAAAAGAGAAAAAGAAAATATGTGCAAATTTACCACTCAACTTTCCGAAGCAGACGAAATCATTCTGTAGATGCATTCTAAAAAAAGCTCACAAAATGAAAATCAAATAAAAACAAAACTTCGAGTTTTGGAACAGCAAGTATGGATGAATGCATATGCATTGTCAAATGTAAAAACCACTCTGTACAAAAATGACCAACACAAAATCCCCGTCGTGCCCACTTGCATGGGGGGTGATTTACAGGGCCGCTGCTGGAAGCACCTCAAGACCTACCCTACTCCGCATGCCCCATGGCATTTCGAAGCTAGAGATGTGCCCCAGACAGACGGAAGGGGAATATTTACAAGAGCAAGTGGGCACGAACAGCAGTTCAGGCATTTACAAGTGAGTTCAAAAAATTGAGGCCAAATCAAAACCCCCCATGAAAATGCAGTGCCTGCATCCATTCAGGAATTATTCAATGCAAAATGTGTGGTCAAATGCAATAATTCGTAGTTGCCTGATCCATTCAGGCATAATTCAAGTCAAAATTCTGTGGTCAAATGCTATCAAAATTGAGTGATGCCTGCTGCTATTTAGGCATAAGCCTTAATGTCGAAGTCGTTCGAAATCATCGTCAACAAACTCAAATCGGAAATGCATTTAGATAGAAGACTCATGTCAAATGGGGACTGTTGCCCTGATACTTTCATGACATCGAAAAAATTCTCAAAAGTTCCCTCAGGTAACCCAACTCATGTACAAATTTCAAAACTTCACTTGCTGTTCCAAAAGTGCGAAATGCACCGCGCCTTAAATCTCTAAATGTCCTACAACACACTTTGATGGCGTGGGGCATGTTTACGAAATGTTGCTTTTCATCAAAACACTTTGCCAGACAACTTCTTTTTACTGATAATAAATTCTTTGACATACCTGCAAAAAATTACTGATTATTTCACTGTACAAAATCTTATTACTGCTCCTGAACACACTGTTTCTGCTGAAATTTCGTAGTCTTTAGAACGAATTATTTTCTGGGAAATAATATGGTATTCCTAACAGGAGTTGCTTTCAATTCTCAAGAATTGCCAGCACAATCACTTTTCGCAAAGGACATGGACTCCAGCGTCTCAGGGTTTGAGTTTGCAGCAGAGTTTACAAAAGGTAGGATTTTGGAATTCCTTTGCATTTCAAAGCTCGAGTGAAGTAAGAGCCCAATCAATGATTGATGGAATTTGAATCGCAAAATCCTTTTCTCGCAAGCAACTTTTTACAAGATACAAAAGCGCAAGTTGCAAAAAAACTTACAAAAGATAAAAACAAGTGAGTAATGCAGCTGTTAGTTAAATATGTGAAGTCTCCAGTTGAGGACCTCGGCATTTCAATGCACCATACTCGGATTTAAGCGTGGAACTTTTTATGTTCCAAACAATTGCGCGTTATGATTGGACCGCTATGTTCTTGTTATCTAATGTTCATATGTTTTACTAAATGTCTGCATGTGTTGTGCGATCGTGCTGCTTCAAACATCAGAACTGTGATCAGGGGTCAACGTAACCGTACGGCAGGGTGTCGTAATTTCCGATTTTTCTTCGTTTTGAGACAACCACCCGGTACACCTTTTCTGTTTCGTGGCTGTAAACTGTGTTCGTCGGAGTTCTTGATATTTGGGATATTGGGACTTTGACTTCCGGGGCGTCATGAAGTATCATTTCTTTGAGTGTGTCGTAATTGACTATGGCTGATGTTGAAGACGTCATCCGAAAACCTTTGCACTTCATGGTTACCGATGACTTGCCTGTTTCAGGACAAAAGACCGTATATCCGTAATTCTTTGGCCCGCCAGAAATGAATTCGGTAATATACGATCCTTTGCCGTAGCCAGCCAGTTCATCGGTGAGGTCTCCAAGAAAGTTACCGAATTCGGGATTCTTGTCACCGGGCCTCGTGACAAAAATCACAGAATCGGTGTCGTAATAAAGGACACGGCGTCCGAGATTCTCGAGGAAAGAGTACAGGTAGAGCCTTGCTTGTGCGGTGGTGTATCCTGCCACAACCGAATTTGCATACGGCTGAGTCAAGGGTACGTCCTTCCCGTAAGCCCAGTTCACCAGAACTATTTCCTCGGTAATCGGGACGATGCTCTTTACCTCGACATTGGGATCCTGCAACAGCGCAAACATCCGGTCGGGTTCCCGGATGTACTCGCACTGCGGGAGGTCCGCCCTCTGCCCAAACTTCCCCCACAGACTGTTAAGACATAGCTTGGTTAGAGCCCTCAAGCCAGGGTTCTTTGCAATACAAGACAAGTCCAGGTCGACGCCTTCCTTTTCTTTGTACTGTTTAATGTACATGTCAATCTTTTCCTGATTATCGCATTCCGCAGGAAGACCCGATGCTTCCTGCTTCAGCTTCAAGAACAGATTAACATAGCCAGTAAACAGTCCACCTTGGCCGGAAGACGGATCGTACTGTGTCGTCTCGTATTGCCACAGCTCGTATGTCTTAATAAGCCTATAGCCAGTTTCGACTGCTTTTTTGACCTCATCGGTTATCCAGGTTCCAGTCAGTGTTCGTTGATCTTCTGGGTGGTGCACGATTCCTGCTGTTTTTCATGTGCACAGGTTCTGCATAGTGGAAAGAGCAGACGATTATCATGCCTGTATGGTAGTACCGGGTGGTAGAGGTCGTGAGGCGGGAGGATGGTGCATTTGATTATGCCTTCGGATTGTTCGAGCGGTGGGAAATTATCTATGTAAACTTTGGGGTGCTTGATGGCATATTTTCCTCGTTTGTTAATCGTGGGGTACAGGGAAGTAACATCTGCGTAGTAAATTTTTTCGTCTGGTTGGCATTTATAGTATGTTCGGGTGCACCCTGTCCTCCCGCCAAAGAACGCATCTCGCGGTTGTAGTGGTGTTCCGGTCGGGGTGTAGGTTTCCAAAAATTGCTTGAGTTGTGGATCCGTTTTCTTCAGTTTGTTGTACTCGCACTCCCATGTGTGGATGACGTTGAAACCTTGGTCCTGGAGGTATTTTCTTTTTATTAGTGTTGCTTCATACCTAGTGTTTGCGGTCTCTTTGGGGTCAGAGTGATACGGCATGTCGCGGCCATGGGCAAAACAAGATAGACATCCATGCCAGTAACAGCCGTCATACTCGTACACAGGTATTTGTGTTTGGGTCAAAGCCGTCCACCAGAAAGCGCCCGATCCGCTTCTCCGCCCCGCGTCCTGCATGTTGGATCACGACATTGTTTTTGTGCTCCAGCCAAGCCAACCACTCTAGTGCCGCCGTAGACTGGTTACCTGTAGAGCGATACCCGTTCGGAGGCAGTATACCTATCGTGTTCTCTTTCAAGAAGTTACGGCGGTAAATCTTGAGACAAGAACTCGCTATAGTAACTGCCTCCGTCAGAGGATCCACTTTGCCGTGATCCATCATGCACTGGCGGAACTTCAAGCAACCCAGCCTTAATATATCAACGTCAGATTTACAATACGTAATCATGTCGTCGATATAGGAAAACGGGGTGCGGGACCGGACAGTCTCGTCATACCAGTTGTTAAATTTAGTTAAGTCAGATGGCGTCATGGTCGAGGGGCAATAGGCTTCTTTGGGCGGTAAAGTGTCTGACGTATAGTTTGTTTCACGTGGTCTTGTGGCATCAAAGTCGTGTTGTACTACGTTGAGGAGTTTGTGCGGAAAGTAACCCTTGGCCAAGCCTGTGTCCTCGAGCCCGAAGGTCTCAACAAACTTGGCAAGTGCAAAAGGGACAAAGTTTATGCTGTCGAGTGCCGTTATGTTGTGAGCTATTTTGAGTGACATTATTTTGGTACCGTTTTTGATGACTGTCGGAATTATGTGAGGTTGGTTAGTCAAAACGTATTTGAGCAGCATATGATGATCATACGCTTTTCCGTTATGTGCAATTAAAGTAACTTTGGGTTTGTCCCAAAAGTTAGCCTGGATGTAAAGAAAAAGTCTTTCATACAGTGAGACCCCAAAAAGACACGCTGACGTTGGCCACCGCAGTGTATGCAATTATGCTCAGAGTTGGTTACCTCAATGCAGTTGGAACAAACGGTTTGTGATATCAGAAGGATTGGGACATGCTCGAGTTTCTTTGGTGCAAGTTTTTTTTATCTGCATGCTTTCGATATCAAAAAATATAAATGTGAATTCAGCGTCTGTTTTGAGCTTTTTATTTGGTGGTTCGTCTGAAGTGGACGGTTTATGTGGCTTTTGTGACTTCGGTTTGTCTATGCGCATGAAGCAGTAATGCTGGGTTGGCTTGTAAGACCCACAAGTAGAGCAGTACCTTTCACCACATTTGTGATTCTCACCTGATATTTTTAGACACATAGAGCATAGTTTTTTCGTTTCACATGTACTATTTCCATTGGCAGTTGACCTGTGATTTGTGAAACACGCATCTGAAACGAAAAATCTGTTACAATCTCGGCAGTGTTTTTTGCTTACATATATACAGGGTGGTTGGGAAAGACAGGCACTGCATTGAGCTTTGCAACGATGTTGCTCCCTGTTGATAAAGGTGTCGCATGACAAACAATATTGCGTTTTTTGAAAGACATTGTGTATTGCAGTTGCCACATCGAAATGTTGGTCCTCCAGGACAAGGTAAAGGGGAGTGCGAGGTGTGTCATTATTTGAGGCCGGGCCGTTAAAAACTAGTGCGGGTCCAAACTATTCTTTGAAATATCTTTATTTGGTATTCCGGTAAAATGTCTTGAAATTTTGCGACTGACTCGAGGGTGCCGCATTCAGCCGCAAACACACCAGCTCGGTCGATTAGTTCTCGCGCCATTCTTTCTTGCATTGGCATCCCATTCCTGAGTGTCTTGTAGGTTTGCTGTTTCTTTTTGTTTGTTGGATCCGATTTCTGATCTGCGTGAGCTATGGCCACTACAAGCGCTCGGGCAAGGCAGAATGTGTCTTTGTTTTTTATTTGGATAATTGATTTGCATGCTTTATTAAACGTGTCTTTGGAACCGATTCCTCTCTTCACGCCTTGTCCTGGGCCGAATCCATGTGGCGATCTGCAAGTGGTCAGGGTGATTTCAAGTTGATCCATGGAGGCGTCTTTGTTGGACTGCTGGCCGGCTTCAATCATAGCATTCAATGAATCAGAAGTTAGCTGATCCACGCGATGAAAGGGAAGTTCCTGGGAAAAAGTCCTATCCATATTATCAATGGTGATTTGAACGTGATCCGTAGACCGGAGGTTCACAGATAATGCATTAAGTATGGAATCCAATGCTGTATCCAAGCGAGCTGCAGGCAGAACCGCCATGGATATTTTCCGCACACTGATCCCAAAACGGTCGTATTTTTCGGTGTAGTCGTCGGCGACAGTGTAAGGGTAGAAATCTCCATGGTTGATGGTAGGGGGTTCGGCTTGAGTGTCGTCAGTTGCTCCGCGAGCACTGGAACATGCAGGCATGCCAAAACCTATTTGATGGCCAAAGGCAGGTAAGCTGACGCTCGAAGTTAATGGGCGAGCAGGTGTAACCGATTCGGACTCCGCTCTCGGATGACGCGGGCTGTTATCAAAAATGGGAAAGAATTGTGTGTGAGGTGCTGTCTGTGAGGATGTGTGTGATTGGACGGAGGCGTTGAAGATTTGGGCAGGACTCGCTGGCTGAGTCTTTAATTGAGTAGGATTTGGGGTCGTGAGCGGGGGTTGGATACAATCAAAAGAATCGAAGATGGCGTCAGCTGGCCAGGTTTCGGTATTTAACTGACCTGGATCTGCTGTCGCAATTAAAGATGGGCGGGGAGAGGACAGAGGTGAAAACAAATCGAAATCGAGATTTATGGATTGGAGTGGAGAGGGACAGGACATTACCCTGTCGCAAAGCTCAGGATTCAGCCTGGGGAACATCACTGGTTCGTGTGTAAAAATTGTGTACCGTGGCGACCGGGTGGCGCTCTCTGGACACAAGGCTGTTGGAATGCTATCTGCGGTTGCGTTGAAGGAGGAGGGGATGGGACATGCGGAAGTTAGGGTCGGCTTGTTTAATAAATTAGACCATGTGTCTGTGTTTGTAAGTACGTTGGTGTACCATAACTCCGTGTTTGTGAGTGAATTGCGAGCACTGGTGTATGCGAGATCGGGTCTATGTGGCGTGGGTGTTGTGAATGCGTGCGTGAGGACCGATATGGGTGGGTCTGTGCCTTGGTTGAAGTTCGCCGTTTGTGTTGTGGATTTATGGAGATGTTGGGGTAGACCAGATACAAAAGGCAAGGCCACAGGATCTGGTGTTTTCACGACTGATGGAGCGCTTGTTACATTATTGATAGTGTGAGATACAGAATGAGCAGCAGGGGCAGCGCAGCACCTTGTACCTGTGGTTGGTGTCCAGGCTTGGGGCAGTTCAGATAGATTTGTGAGGTCACGCGATGCGCGGGTGTTTGTGTCTTTTGGGCATGCAACAGGAGCCATGGTTGATACGTAGGGTAAGTGTGAGGACATTGGGGAACGGCGTTGTGCAGGATGCTCCATTT
>JASGXE010012684.1:0-14148 GCA_030068105.1 Sinentomon sp. SZTP_YWyxl
TGGTAATGAGGAATTGGAACTTGAGTGTCAGTAGCAATGGAGGAATTGGAACTTGAGTGTCAGTAGCAATGGAGGAATTGGAACTTGAGCGTGAGTGGCAACGGATGAATTGGAACTTGAGTGTGAGTGGCAATAGAGGAATTGGAACTTGAGTGTCAGTAGCAATGGAGGAATTGGCACTTGAGTGCACTGGCAATGGAGGAATTGGAACTTGAGTGTCAGTTTAGCAATGGAGGAATTGGAGCTTGAAAAATTGAGTGTGAGTGGCAATAGAGGAATTGGAACTTGAGTGCCAGAGCAATGGAGGAAGTGGAACTTGAGTGGAGTGGCAATGGAGGAATTGGAACTCAGTGTCAGTAGCAATGGAGAAATTGGAACTTGAGTGTGAGTGGTAATGAGGAATTGGAACTTGAGTGTCAGTAGCAATGGAGGAATTGGAACTTGAGTGTCAGTAGCAATGGAGGAATTGGAACTTGAGTGTCAGTAGCAATGGAGGAATTGGAACTTGAGTGTGAGTGGTAATGAGGAATTGGAACTTGAGTGTCAGTAGCAATGGAGGAATTGGAACTTGAGTGTCAGTAGCAATGGAGGAATTGGAACTTGAGCGTGAGTGGCAACGGAGGAATTGGAACTTGAGTGTGAGTGACAATGGAGGAATTGCGGAACTTGTATGAGTGACAATGGAGAAATTGGAACTTGATCGTGAGTGGCAATGGAGGAATTGGAACTTCAGCGTGAGCGGCAATAATGGAGAAATTAGAACTTGAGCGTGAGTGGCAATGAAGGAATCGTAACTTGAGTGGCAGTCGCAATGGAGGAATAGGAACTTGAGTGTGAGTGGCAGCGGATGATTCGACCGAGTGTCTTTGCTTCATCCCTGCAGACGTGGGGTTTACGAGACCCAGCTTGAGAAGGTCTGTGCACCAGCACCGAGCAACGCGGGTCTTCCTATACTATTTGGGAGTAATATGAAAGGCTCTTTACCCAGAAATCTTTTCATGGTCTTGTCTTCCATATAAGGAGGCTGTACAAAATGCATCAGCGCTTGAAAGCAAAATGCATCTTGCTGCATTCCGTTTCTCGAAAAAGTGAAGGACTGGAAAATAAAGCCATCGAGAAAGTGGACTTTTTGGAATATTTGACAGGAACTGGTTGCTTAAAGAAAACGGACGCAAAGTTCATGGCCAGGTGCCACCTGGAGCACCTTGTCTATCCCACACAGGGGCGAAAAGATTACATTCAACAGATACTTTTTTTCCAGCCTTTTTAAAAAAAAGTTTTGCAGAGAAAAAGTGTGGTCAATACGTTTGGCCACACGTTTTCTATAAAAAAAACTTTTTTTTTTGGATCGCGTCGAAAATTCACCATTTTTATTCGTGCTGAGCCGCAAAAGTTTTGTAAAATTTCCGAGACCGCCATTTGCTTCCGTGCTTGTCAGAATGAACATTTTCAACCCTGTCAACCAGGAACGACACAGGTGAACAAAAGCTGTAAAACACATGCGCCAACCTGACACACTGACATGTCTCCTGAATTGGCCTGATGGCACAATATTTTGTCCTAGTTTATTCGCTTTATTCGCGCTCTGGCTTCCTCGCAGGGATCGCATGTGCTTGGTGCACGTCAATTGTGCAGCTGTTCTGCGCAGAGAAAGTCTCTCAACAAGGTGAACAGAAACGGCTGGAGCTCGTAGCTCCGAATGTAATTTTGGCTATGTTGGTTTGGATGGGTTCTTTAGATTCGTTGGGTTGGTTAGGTCAGGATAGGTTAGGCTAGGTTTAGGGTTAGGTTAGGTAAAGTTAGGTTGGTTAGGTTAGGTTAGGTTGGGTGAGGTCAGGTTGGGTAAGTTGAGTTTAATATGCTTTTCAGAAAATTAGGAGCTTACGAGCTCCAGCCACTAGTAGCTGAACCGAGGTGGCAGAAAAACCAAAATTGATAAGGTGTGGAAAGCACTCAAATGCCATGCGCAGAAGTCGATCAAAATGCGCAGCGTTATACGAGACGCTTGTGCCTGTGCATACCACGGCTTATTGTATTGTATCGTATTTCAGGAGTTTTCCCCATAAATGACACAAAAACATCATTCAAAATTCTCAAAAACAAGAAAATTCAATGGAAAATTCAATGCTCGGAGTCTGTCGAAAATCGAAAACATGGAAAGCAACATTTGCCTAAAAATCGCAACGCTTTTAATGGCTGGAATAACACACATCAGCCGGAAGAGAGTTCCAGTCAGTGATTGTCCGGGATACACAAAACAAAAATTTTCAACATATTTTTTGAAATTATCGAATTGAGAGGCATGTCATTTCTAAATTATAGCGCTCAGGGAGGGGCTTACTTTTCCTGACGCACATCGCATTTTGGAAGTGCATGGCAAACAGTGTCGGGGCCGTATTATACCAGGGCCGTATTATACCAGGACTGAGTATTATACCAGGGCCGTATTATACCAGGACTGAGTATTATACCAGGGCCGTTTTTTTCGAGGACTATGAGTATTATACCAGGGCCGTATTATACCAGGACTGAGCATAATACCAGGGCCGTATTATACCAGGACTGAGTTTTATACCAGGGCCGTATTATACCAGGACTGAGCATTATACCAGGACCGTATTATACCAGGACTGAGTATTATACCAGGGCCGTATTATACCAGGACTGAGTATTATACCAGGGCCGTATTATACGAGGACTGAGTAATATACCAGGGCCGTTTTATACCAGGACTGAGCATAATACCAGGGCCGTACAAAAACCAGGACTGAGTCTGTGACAGTTGTCACAAAATCGCATGAAAACACAACAGGAAATAGCAGGACCATCACACAGTGTTTCCCAAAAGTCACTTGACAACCCCAGAAAAGTGCATGGCAGTTTTGAAGCAACTCTGGAAGCTTGGAGTGGAGTTTGTTCCAATTCGAATGGATAACACCTGCAGCATAGGCAGCCTGCCCAATTTCAACCTAAAATCTGTAGAAATAGCCCCATAAGAGAAGCTTGAAAACAGCAAATAGCAGGGGTTGTCAAGTGACTTTTGGGAAAGCCTGTAATAGGTGTATCAACGAAAGGGGACCGGTGACTGGGGCAGAACGAACTGAGGCAGAAGTGGACTGAGGCAGAATTTTTGCATTTTTGGAGGCTGATTTTTGTAATTTCTCCGGGTTAGGTTAGGTCAGGTTAGGTTAGGTTAAGTTAGGGGTGTAAGCAACAACCTCCATGCAAAAACTCCCCCCAAAACACCCTCCTTTGTCCAATTCTACCTCAGTCCACTTCTGCCTCAGTCCGTTCTATCCCAGTCCCCCGATCCAACGAAAGCTGGAAACTTCAAGATGCCAGTGCCCGCTCCTCGTTTTCCAGCTTCATTCAGAATTATCCATTCCAATCCAAAGCGATGATCCGTCAGACAAGCCAGTCAGTCAGTCGGTCGCAGTCGGAAGAACAAAATGCATCCCGCAGCAAAATGCGGCAGGCACTTTCGATTCTGCTTACGTCGGCATTTTCCCTGCGTCGGCAGTTGTCCATGCATCAGGCTGTCAATTGACAATTATTCTGTCGATGTCTGAAAAGGTGCCGTCGGTTGTCGTTGGACCAGGCCCTAAACATTTCAGGCATATCCTCCCGAACTTTGGAACCTGAATATTTGACCACTGGCTGTCGCCTCAATGTCTCACTTTGCCAGCGTGATCATTGGCCTGCCGCCTGGCACAAGAAAATCCGCCATTTTGGCATGAAGATAACTTTGTAGTATAGCGGCGGAATTAATGTACGCATACATGTGTTTTTCCCATATGTTGCTCCCGAAAATTTTTTTTATTTCTTTATACTCCATTGCATGCGGTATAGAAATTAAAGCGCAAGAATTCGACTTCTGTAGCCGTCAGTTTTTATCCTCGATAAAAAAGAGGATCTTTAACCGAGTATCGAGGATCTTTGTTGGCTGGAGTTTTGCTGAAATCTGAACAGTCGCAATTTTTGCATGTTTGGGTACATTAATTCCGCCGCAACTATACAGTGTCCCCAATTTCTTCGTCCTTTGGTGATCTGCCAAGCGATAAGGCAGAACCGCAATAAAGGAAGATGAGGCACAACGATATTCTGAGGCATGCCTTTTCGATCCGTCAACAATGGAGATGGGAGGAAATCTCGATCGGGGTAGATCAGCGCCACAACAATGTAACAGCAATTGCAGTGCGGCGAAAAGCGGAACTATGGCCCTCTCTCCATTGCGCTCCAAAGCGATTGTTGACAGATCGATGCGCATCTTTTTGAATGCATTTTTGCGCCTTCAGATGACTGTGAAAAACTGGTTTGGAGAACAATTTTGGCATCTCAGGATCCTACATCGATCAATCCGCATGGCGAAATAAAAATGGGTTTTCTGCACTCAGTGTCAACGTTTTTATTTATTTCAACAGATATTCAAAATTAGCATAGGTTACAGAGAAAAAAAAACTGTCAAAACATAAAGGTACACAGAAGAAAAAATCAATTCAATGATAAAACCAAAAAGGCAGAAGTTGGAAGCAAAACAAAAATGGTGAAAACAAAAGAATGAAGAACTGGTCCAACATCTGAGGTGGTGGTGCACGCTGACGGAGGAACCGACGGAGAATTTGTTGGTGGGGGATTCCACTCACGAGCAGTCCGGATGAAACGGATATTTGGAAAGGATGCGACACCATTCTGTGAAAGAAATGCTGCAAAACAAAATCAATCCAGACTTCGAAGGAAAGATCGGGAGAAAATCAAAATCTCAATTTCAAGAGATCCGTATAGTTTAGTATGATGCGGGTAGTCGACGAAAATCAGGGCAAACTTGTCATTTACCTCTGAGGTCAATCTTCATCGGACCTTTCTTGCGGACCGAACGCCGGAGGGACAAATCAGAAGATTGTGGTCCCAGAAAAGTTGCGGATATCTTAAAAAGTCTTGATTTCCAAAATGTGCCAGCGCAGGCAGACTGCGGCCAACCACGATCTTTTTTCATTTTCCTCCGATTTACTCATTTTCGTTATGCTCATTTACTGCCAAAAATACGACAGTAACGGGCAAAGCTGCCCGATTCCAATAAATATCCATTAGAGTTGTGCTGTCCTGGAGTTGCAACGTATACATACAATGCTTTCCAAAGTTCTATACGCAAGTGGTATAAAAAGTGTACTAAGTTCCTATTAACTCATGCGCTATTTAGAATTAGACGCAACATGCGCGCAAAACATCACAAACTCGTGTGAGGCGTGACGGTGAAGTCTCATCAAGCCCAATTCTAATAGACCCAGAAAAAGGCGTGTTCAAGCCATATGCATTGACATTATCAGCCAGACTTTAGAATTTCTCCAAAATGTTTTTGGACTTTTTGGGTGAACCTGTATTTGATGAAGCCTATTTGATCGGCATGTTTTGGACGCACTCTTCATCAGTTGTGGTCTTTATCCAGAAGGATTGATTGGAAAATGGGCGCCGGACATTGGAATTGGCGCCATTTCGGATGTATTCGTATTCCGTTAACCGCCGATGGTGACCAAAGTCGCATGTACCTACGGTATCGTTCAAAATTCTTTTGACAACCCAGCTGTATCGTATAATCGCATGTTTTCGCCATATTTTTTGGTGTGGATGTATCGAATTTTCCGGGCCCAACTTTGTCTGCATCATTCGGCAACCGTTCTCCAAGAAACCGAACGGCAACCTTTCTCCAAGAATTCGGCAACCGTTCTCCAGGAATTCGGAACCGTTCTCCAGGAATTCGGCAACCGTTTCTCCATTCGGCAACCGTTATCCAAGAAACCGAACGAACCGTTCTCCAGGAATTCGGCAACCGTTTCTCTATTCGGCAACCGTTCTCCAAGAAACCGAACGGCAACCGTTCTCCAGGAATTAGGCAACCGTTCTCCAGGAATTCGGCAACCGTTTCCCCATTCGGCAACTGTTCAAAATTCTTTTGACAACCCCATCTGTATAATTGCATGTTTTTGCCATATTTTTTGGTGTGGATGTTTCGAATTTTCCGGGCCCAACTTTGTCTGCATCATTCGGCAACCGTTCTCCAAGAAACCGAACGGCAACCTTTCTCCAAGAATTCGGCAACCGTTCTCCAGGAATTCGGAACCGTTCTCCAGGAATTCGGCAACCGTTTCTCCATTCGGCAACCGTTATCCAAGAAACCGAACGAACCGTTCTCCAGGAATTCGGCAACCGTTTCTCTATTCGGCAACCGTTCTCCAAGAAACCGAACGGCAACCGTTCTCCAGGAATTAGGCAACCGTTCTCCAGGAATTCGGCAACCGTTTCCCCATTCGGCAACTGTTCAAAATTCTTTTGACAACCCCATCTGTATAATTGCATGTTTTTGCCATATTTTTTGGTGTGGATCTTTCGAATTTTCCGGGCCCAACTTTGTCTGCATCATTCGGCAACCGTTCTCCAAGAAACCGAACGGCAACCTTTCTCCAAGAATTCGGCAACCGTTCTCCAGGAATTCGGAACCGTTCTCCAGGAATTCGGCAACCGTTTCTCCATTCGGCAACCGTTTCTCCATTCGGCAACCGTTATCCAAGAAACCGAACGAACCGTTCTCCAGGAATTCGGCAACCGTTTTTCCATTCGGCAACCGTTTCTCTATTCGGCAACCGTTCTCCAAGAAACCGAACGGCAACCGTTCTCCAGGAATTAGGCAACCGTTCTCCAGGAATTCGGCAACCGTTTCCCCATTCGGCAACTGTTCAAAATTCTTTTGACAACCCCATCTGTATAATTGCATGTTTTTGCCATATTTTTTGGTGTGGATGTTTCGAATTTTCCGGGCCCAACTTTGTCTGCATCATTCGGCAACCGTTCTCCAAGAAACCGAACGGCAACCTTTCTCCAAGAATTCGGCAACCGTTCTCCAGGAATTCGGAAACCGTTCTCTAGGAATTCGGCAACCGTTCTCCAGGAATTCGGCAACCGTTCTCCAGGAATTCGGCAACCGTTCTCCAGGAATTCGGCAACCGTTCTCAAGGAATTCGGCAACCGTTCTCCAGGAATTCGGCAACCGTTCTCCAGGAATTCGGCAACCGTTCTCCAGGAATTCGGAACCGTTCTCCAGGAATTCGGCAACCGTTCTCCTGGAATTTGGCAACCGTTCTCCAGGAATTCGGCAACCGTTTCTCCATTAGGCAACCTTTCTCCAGTTCCTCAAGAAAATTTGAAACATCACAGTACGAGATCCAACTTGGTGCCCTTCAAAATCTTCAGACATCTTTCAGGAACGTCTTTCTGGTCAAACCTGTAGGAACATGACCTTCAAGTTTTGTTGAACGCAAGCCTGAAAGATTAAAGCATCTTTTGTGGAGGCATCCCGATCATCAGAGAAACGTAAAAACCGATTGGAATTTTGGAATTCATCCAAGGATAACGGGGAATCAGAGTGTCCGCGGAGAGACGCATAATCGGTTTTGGGACAACAAATGGCGACGAAAGTGAGAAGAAATGGATCGAGATCAATATTTGCGATGTTTTCGCATCTTCCGCGTAATCACGGAGTCCCCCACAACATGCGTTTTTTCTCTGTCGATAACAGAGGAAGAAAACAAAAGGCTGGCCTCAACAGAAAGACGTAGCATAATGGCAGCTCAGCGACAGTGGCGCTAACTTGACGATAACGCCGAGAAACACGAGGGGAACAGTGGAGCCAACTGCCGCGGTGATAAAACCATGAAACATTTTTGCAAAAACAAAAACAAAACGACATTCCGCATGTTTCAAACACTTGAGCGGTGGCAGTTAGGTTGGAAAGGTTTCCCATTGGAAAACACAAAGCGACAGGTTTTGCCGACTTTCATCAAAATAATCGCTGGCACCAATGTCATCTCGATTGGAAATCGCGAAAAAACACGGTGTCATTTTCCAATGGAACTGTCTCCGCCATTTGGACACTGGGTTGTTCGTCTTTTTCATTTCAACGCGTTCAATTTCGCTAATTTCTAAATTCCAAACAGATCGCCAGAATTTCGACCAATCACATTCGACCGCAGTTTTAATGACGCAATTATAAAAACAGTTCCATGAATACGGACTCCTGAAGCGTTTTCCGGCAGCGGCCTGTGGCCGAGTGGTCAAGGCGTCCGGCTATACGAATGCGGAGGTCACAGGCGAAGTTTGGTTCGAATCCTGTGAGTCATTTTTGGAAAAAAACTTTTGAAAAATACTGAAGACTTTTTTGACACCAAGGGCAGTAGTTTGACACCACACACACAAGTTGACACCTGGCAGAGGTAAGGTAGGTTAGGTTAGGAAAGGTTAGATTGGCTTCAGATGTCTTAAATCACTGTTTTTAATTGCGACGCACCTGATGATTGGTCGAAATTCTGGCGAATTGTTTGGAATTTAGAAATTCGCTTCAATTTCATTCGGCGCGGCACAGCACATGCCAGGTCGTCAGTGGTGTTTACGGATTGTGTATCTTCCCTTTGAAAATGTTCAGAGGCCTTTACTTCCCTTTCTTCCCTTTGAAATAACCACCTGTTGAAAATGTTCAGGGACCATAACTTTCCTTTGAAAATGCTTGGGAACCTTAACTTCCTTAACATGGAACCCATTGCTTCAGGTTAGCTTTATGCTTTTTTGTCAACATGACGAATTGGGTTTGCCCAAATTCGTATTGATATAGGTACGCTGTGCGGGGTATTTACTGGAATTTGAAACAATAAAAAACTGAATATTTGGAGCATATGCGCACTTTGGCAAAAAAATCAAAAAAAAAAAAAATCACTGTGGGAGATTTTCTTTTGCAGCAGTTTTTCAAACTGTGTTGTCGCGGCGTTTTTATTTCTGTCGGCCCATCAAACGGACAAGCTGTTATTTTGATTTTAGTACGAGAGAGTTCAATTTATTGAAGAACATGCACTGAGCACAGAAGCTGAAACATCGCTCACACTCAACCCATATTACGCAAAAATCCTTTAATTTCGGAAGCAATGTTTACTCCGATCGCACTCTAGTCTGTACGGTCATTTGCTTGTTGCCATGGCAACCGCGGTCGAGTTTCAACGAACGTGTTGACGCGGAGGTTTCGAAAGCAGAAATTTTCTTCGCTGGATTTCACTGCATTTGCCAGCTTGGACTTTGAACAACGCAGTTTCATTGAGTTCGGTGGTTCCCGATTTCACACACGCACGTAAGTAAACTCGTGTTTTGTGAATAGGTCTATTGTTGAACATAGATAAAACATTCAAGGCCAATTATCATAAAAATAACTTCAAAATTGAGCAATTTAAACAACAGGTATTTGACCTGAATTACTTGAATAAATGCTATCGGGATTCTGGAAATGCGCGTGCACTTCATTTTCAGTTGAAAGTCATATGCAGGCAATTACCCAGGTGAGGAAATGGTTGGTTTTACCAAGCATATACTACTTTTTACCAAACAGCAAGAGTTTTTCAAGGGACTTTATGCTGTGCACGTTTCATCAAAAGCCCCAGGTTTCGGACGCACATCAACTCAAGCGACATTCCATCACCAAGAATCATACGAAACCTCTCCAGATCGGTTATATTCAAGAGATTGTGAGGGCCAAATGCAATAGGTCGCTTGATTTAAGCCCAGCCCACTTACCTTGGACCGGTTTTCAACGTTCACTAATAGCTCGTTGAAACCATTGATAACAACTTGGAAATTTACAGAATCAAAGTGCAAAAAAACCAGCGAGTCATCTGCACAAAATGATAAGAACCACCCATCCAAATTATCTCCAATATCTTTTTTGAAGATTGAGAAAATGAGAAAATAGAGGGCCAAGAATAGAACCCTGTGGGACACCGCTGCTTACTCTACCAGAATTCACCTAAACTTGAGTTACTTGATGTTTCAGGAAGATAGGATTTGATCAGCGTTGTTGCTGTGGAAGAGAAATTTAGATTCTGAAGTCTTTCTCACAAGGCATCATGGGTATACAGAATCAAAAGCTTTCGACAAAATCAACAGCATTTGTCGCCTTAAATTTAAAATCATCTCACAAACAGCCCACTCCAAAGTTTTCATCTTCGAAGCGACAAATTTTCTGTCGATTTCTGTTTTTTTTGTTCTGAAATTTTATTTTCATATTTGTCCATCTCATAACCGATGGCCCAATCAAATCTTGTGTATAGATACTTCTGGTTCAGTAACTCGTGCGTTGATTTGGTAACGAAGTTTTAGATTTTGAAATGGTTGATTGCAATGATGAACAAGGCTGTCCGCTTTGCCGATAACATAAATTGTTTTTTAATAATTGTGTTCAGGACCAAAAGATGCAGAAGTCATAAGGGAAAGTATACGCTCCTGGCACCTTGGAGCCAAGCAACTGGGGTCGTGAAGAGGGAAGCTGATCTGAGATTTTGCTAATTTTAAAAAAAGGACAACTGTGGAAAGACATCGCGTTTAGTTTAAAAGGACGGACCTATGCGCTGCGGCGGGATTCTTGGAAATGTACTCGCAGGTCCTTGTTTTGAAGCAAATGATTTCCAATATTTTTCCACAGGTAAGCAATCTGTGGGCAATCACAATCTGCTTCCATAGAGTGGAATCTTTTTTTGCGGCCGAAAAAGCCCCGAAACAGAACATTGTTGTGCAACATGACAAAAATAAACAAAAGTGTAGATGATAATAAACAACAAAAAATAAACCAAAATAAACAGAAATATGGCAATGTTTTGTCATGCAATAAGCCATTTGTCTTTTTGGTGAGAGTGGAGTGTCATAAGAAGCTGTCACTTTCTTTGTTTGAGAACAGAGATAGAACAGGGCAATGTTCTGGTCGAACAAATAAACCATTTTAGAACTTTTGTATTTCTTTCAAAAGTGATGCCATCTCTTGAAAAGTTTACCGGAAGTTTGAAGACGTCAGAGTATAGTGTGCCGTAAGCTATATTGGGGGTGGACTAGAGCAAAGGCTTTGATAAGGTCAACGTCATTTGACTTCAGACGCATTTCATAGACGAAAATAGGCCATCCCTTGGGGCAATAAGTGAAGTGGTGGCAAGTGTTTGAAAACAATGACCCGAAGCAATGGAAAATTCCAACCTTAGCATGCCGGGCCAAAACCCTTGACGCGTAGTCTATTCTCCGCCTGGGCTATTTTGGAAAATCGGAGAATGTTTTCCATCACCGTCAGTGCAAATTTTGCTAGTTCATTGCCTACTTTTGGAAAGCTATTTTCAAAGTCGGCTTGAACTATTACGGGACAACTAAGAGCCGCACTGCATCGCATCAATGACGTTACCATTTTCCGAAATAGCCAGGGGGAGCGGTCGGGTAAAGGACGGGGGTTCGGAAAAAAGCGTGGGCTGAGCTTAAGGAGATCCTTCAGAGCAGCGCGCACAAATGCTGCTCTATGGGACACTGTTTACACTAGTAGCCTGGTGACGTATTCAGCCGTTCTAGAGCGTGAGAGAAGAGAGCAAGAGAGAAAGAGCTGAATGCCTTAGCAGCGGGGTCCTCCGTCAAGCATGCCTACGTACCTACAGCCTCAGCGTTTTCGAAGCCTAAATATAGAGAAAACGCCTTTCATGGGTCCGAAAATAGACTCGCGATTCTCATTTAGGAGCTATTTTGGTCGCGTTTCAGGCTAAGTTTGTGCTATTTCGCCCCTAATGCAGTTCTATTCCTGTCGTGCATAGCAGACGATGCTGACTCTGTCTCACGGCGTGACGTAGGCTCCACGGTCTTTCCCTGTTTGTACTAATTGTAATTTTAATCCCAGTTGGGGCGGGTTGGGTTGTTTATAACGGGGGTTGATTTTCATACAGATTTTCATTCGCGACGGTAGAGACATACATTTGGATCCAATTTGGAATCTTATGCCTTAAAATACAACTCCTGGACTATTTTTACTCGGGTGCGTGCGCCGGAAATAGAAATGCTCGAGAAACATTATCAAGCTGACCAACTAAGCTACTCGTATAAAAATAGAAAATATAGCGCCCCCAAAATTGGTGGAGTGAAAGCGTTACAAGCCTGAGTCAAAAGGGCAAATAAAAAAGTGGCTCATGGAAAAATTTTAATTTCATAACGTTCGGGGTCCAGTGGAAAACGTATTCCTGTGTGAATTTTACCCGAAAGTTACAAGGTTTTCTTGACTTCCATTGACAGCCCCCGTCACACAATGCGACCTAATTTTAAAATCGAGCTTTTCACACGAACATTCCACCGAAGTCGTTTTCCACCAGACCCTTCTCACCGCCGGAAAATTTTAGTTTCGGCGTCGACACAACTCGCTATAATTTCACTCTCAGAAATGTTTTTATCCCCACTCATCGGCACTCGGCAGGGCTGAATTTTATTGGGATTGGTCCAGTTCGGCTGGCTGGAGGATGCAAAAATGGAATTGCCAAACCACACAACCCAATTACATATGTACGATTTGTTTTGCTTGTTTTTTTTATTGAGTTGCCACTCATGCCGGCATGACCTGCGATAAAACCCACTGTCTGCTTTTATTCGTAAAGCACCCTGGAATCCGGAGATCTTCTCAACCATTGAACATGTCCGACCACCGCTTTGCAGACACTAAGATGGGAAACAGGGACCGGTGACTGGGGCAGAACGAACTGAGGCAGAAGTGGACTGAGGCAGAATTTTTGCATTTTTGGAGGCTGATTTTTTTTATTTCTGCGGGTTATTATTATTATTATTATTCCATAAATCTCAACGAATTATGTTGAACGTCAAAAAGTAAAAACAAACACGGTCAAAACATAAAAAGGGATAACAATATGGCATCACGCGTTGAAAAAATGTGATTGATAGAACCGTGTAGAAAAGTGAAGATGAAACAACATAACGAAAAACAGTCCTTATGAAGGAGTCAGTCCTTATGAATCTTAAATGGGAATCAGCGTTTATTGAAACACACAAGGAAATCAAAGTGTTACGTTTCCCCAATTACTCTCTTGTCAACTGGAATGCACTTAACGCTTCACTCCTGACAAATCCGCTGTTTTGTGAGGCCAGCATTAAAACTCGCTCTGTCAATGATGTGTGGCTCACCATTAAGAACACCCTATTGGACATGCTAGCGAAAATCCCTTCCTGTGGGCAAAAAGCGACTGATTCGAAGTTTCCATGGGTGAGTAAGAAACTGGCCAGGTTGTTCCGCAGAAAGCGCAAAGCCTGTTCCAAAGCTAAAAAGAGTGGCCTTGTCCAGGATCGCATTGCTTTTAACGCAATCAAGGAAGAGTGTTCAGCCCTGAATTCTGTCCCGTTTGATACGTTCATTGCAAACTCCGTAGAAACCAACCATTCCAGGAAATTCTGGAAATATCTTAAAAGCCTTCGAAAGGATAATAGTTTAGCGATCATTTTTGATTCTTCTGGAAACATTTGTAATGACCCCACTCCGAAAGCCACAGCACTAAACCATTTCTTTTGTAGTGTCTTCTCCATTGATTCTGATAATGATGCTACGCCCTTACTTAGACTTGATTCAAGAAGACTGCCTTCTGGAGAATTATAGGTTATTAATGGTTATAGGTTAGGTTACGTTACTTATAAGTTACGTTACGTAATTAATGGTTATAGGTTAGGTCAGGTTAGGTTACGTTAAGTTAGGACAGGTGTAAGCTATACCACCTCCATGCAAAAACTCCCTCCAAAACTCCCTCCTTTGTCCAATTCTACCTCAGTCCAATTCTACCTCAGTCCAATTCTGCCTCAGTCCACTTCTGAAACCATTGAACATGTCCGACCACCGCTTTGCAGACACTAAGATGGGAAACAATGTAAAATCGATGTGATGTAAAAACACGAAAGAAATAAAAAGTTGGGCCAATGTGGGAAATGCAGGAGGAAAGCTCCGAGTGAAGCCGAAAAGGAGAGAAACGAGAAATGTGGAAGAGCAATTTACGCGACGTGGCCAACAACCAAACCTGACTACTTGTCACCCTCCTTCTTGCTGACAAACTTGCTTGTTGCAAACCTGCAGTTTGGTATCCGCCAATTAGGCCAACAAAACGCCCCCAAAATTGGCTGCACCAAAAGTACAGCTGCTTATCGCAAAAGCCAAAAAGCCATTGCAAAAAAATCGAGAAATCCAGCTCCGTGGAAAGACGGTAACAGTTCGGAATACCTGCCGACATTGAACTGAACGAGTTATCACCATTGCTCTCTATGATACACTTGCTA
>JASGXE010012685.1:0-14001 GCA_030068105.1 Sinentomon sp. SZTP_YWyxl
CGAAGTGAGAGTTGATGCCGTGTTAAAGACTTGGGCAACAGCCAGACAGCAGTGCAGAGCAGACTTCCACAGGTGGTCTTGAAGGCGTTGCATTCGCAAATCGCTTGCAAGTCAGGCTGGCTGCTCGCCTGAAATCTGTCAAATGTTTTGTTATCAGGTCTCAAGTGTCCTTACAGGATGGGGTTCCTTGTACGAATATAGCGGCGGCGGAATTAATGTGCCATACCTGTAAAAATTGCGGCTGTTCAGATTTTGGCAAAAATTCCATGTTGCAGAAATTAAAGATCTCCAGATCTTTTTAACAAGCGAGGTCAAAATTTAACACACCTGCAGAAAGCCTTGTTGAAATCTAACGCTTTAATTTCATAACACTAAAGAGAAAGAAAAAGAAGTTTCAGAGGCAACAATTAAATTGGAAAACACAGTTAAGTATATACGTTAATTCCGCCGCCACTATGCATGCCTACCAACGCACATTGTATTCTTTAAGGTTTTCTACTGTTCCTAGCTGCGAACAATGAAGTGTGTGGGAAACTCGAAATGTGACGGTGTTCGGAGTTAGTTCTTCGCGTCCGTTATTAGCTTAAGCGCCATTTAGAATCAAAGGCAACATGCGCCGAAAGCATCATGACATTCGTGTAGGGCGTGAAGTTGCTTCAAGCCCTGTTGAAATCACTCGCGTAGATGGCATGAAGTATTATTTCGGCCTTTTTTCTCTGAAAAATAATAAGTCTTTCGGACGGAAGTACCGCATTCCCCATCGCAACTCACCCTCAGGTTGAATTCAATCGGTAATTCAACAGACAGATGCATCTTTCAATGCAACAATGGAAAAGGAATAATCGTTGTGCATATAGAAATTACATTTTCACAACACAAATCTATCCATTGAACTGGTTATTGAGTTGAATCTGAGGGTGAGTTGCAATGGATCCGGCTTCTTTCCAATATTGCGAAATTCCAAAGAGTGTCTCAACTACTATGATTGACAAAGACTTCGATTTCTATTTCGTGTTATTCCCTCTAAAATGCACTGCTGCGGCTTTTAGCATTCTCGGACAAGGTTCAGTTTTCTGTCAAGTGAAATTCCCGGCTGGATCATTGAGACAGAATGGGCCGATTTTTTAAACGAAGCCCATCTTTTAGGCCGCGAATTCTTTCTTTTTTAAATGCAATTGTGTACACAAAAGATGGGCTTCGTTTAAAACATCGGCCCAATGCCATGGTGTTTTTGCCCCGAACAAGAATTAAACCCACGCAACACGCATTACACAGCCATCATTGTCCGATTCTTATAAGACGTGACTCAACTGAGACTCGATCTGAGTCATTGCTGTATCACGGGGTGGAGTTTTTGCTGTTTCGTTGATTGCTGGTATGGTACACACGGCAGCTATTGCAATGCCTCCCCAACAATCAACAAAACATCAACGACTCAAGTCGAGTCTCAGTCAAGTTACGTCTCAAGAATTGGACCTATGAGTTTGCGTATAGGTTAGATGTTCATCATCAGGGGCGACTCTTCGAACCCATCATATCAATGGGGTTCATTATTAACTTAGGTTCCACTCAGCATCATGATGTAAACACGCGCCAAAAAGCATCATGATACTCGTGTTAGGCGTGAAGTTGCATCAAGCCCAGTTGAAAGTAGATTGCCCCTATACCCCGCAGACCTTTAATAAATTTTGGGTTAAGTCATTTATACGGGGGGACACAATTGCATGGCAACAGGGAAACATTTTCAGAAAACAGCAGTACCCTTAGCCGTGCAATTATGTCCCCCCTGTGGCACCAGCACACCGCGCAGGGTGTGCCTTATTTCTCTGGAGGGTGGGTAGTCGGTTGGGATAGGTTAGGCGCTTTGAATAGGTTAGTTGGGTTAGGTTCAGTTAGGTTATTAGGTTAGGCTATATAGGTTTGGTTGGGTTAGGTTAGGTTAGGTCAGGTTAGGGTTCTCTGTGCAGTGTACCTTTACTTAAAACAACCAAATGAACCTTTACTTAAAACAACCTGGACCTAATCTAATCCAATCTTACCAAACCTGACCTGATCTCCCTGCGCGACTTAAAAGCGACTAAACCCCATGATTTGCTCAGCCCGCAATTATAGATACAGTATAAGAAAAAATAATAGTATCGTTACGAAAATGCAAAAGAAAACCGTTTGAGGAGCACACAATTGCACGACAGCGAAAAAGCACACCCTGTACCGTCTGTATGAGCCTAAGGGGGACACTATTGCACGGCTAAGAGTACAGCTTTTTTCTAAAAATGTTTCCCTGTTGTCGTGCAATTGTGTCCCCACCTTAAAAACGACATAACCCTAAATTTTTTCCAATGCATGGCTTTGCCAGTGAAATTTGGGTGGTTTTTCATTTCCCAAGTTCCCCAACGACAGAAGATTGTTTTTCAGCATGGATTCGGAGACTGTGTGATGATTCAATTGCTAACCCAACTCTTAGGTGCTTAGAAAAGCGGGGGTACCAACCAATAAAATCACCCTTCCACATTGTTTCTTTTGATATAAAACTGCGTCAGAATGGACGGATTTTGGCATCAGATTTTATTGGATCGTCTGTCCAAAACAGATTGACACTTGCAGCAATGGGCATTGAGCAATGCTCTGATGATCGCGTTTGCACTATGTTGAAAGTGACAATCTGTTTTGGACAGATCAATCTATATTCTACAAAAAAGTCTGATGCAAAAAATCTGTGAAATCTGACTCGCCTAATAACGTTACAACCAGCATCCATTTTTGTTGCCCATCGCTTGTTGTAGGCCAACTGATTGGTGTCTGCCTATAACTTCTTGTCATAATCCTTGTGATTATGTTTCAGAAGTTACGGCTATTTGGCAAAGCTAAAGGTCCAAGAAATTTGACCAGGATTCTGTCCCACCCAGTTCCCAAGCTTATGAAATATTTAGCATTTTTGGAATGATTTTCTATTTGTCGGTTTGTGGTCCGTAACAAATGCGTGTGCGACTTCTGTTGACACATGGGTGTGGTCATCGTTAGAAATGCCGGTTTCCTTGTGACAGCCCCACGCGAATGCGATAAATTTGATAAAATAAAAATCTAGGAGAGTCCACTATACAGGGTGATTCAGTAGAGCCGCCCCAAAATTGAGATATTCATTTCTCGCGACATGCTTGTCAGAGAATGTTGCTGTTGGCAAGTGATTGTATCGCGATTGATGGCACTTTTTAAAAATGCCGGTTTCTTTTGTCCAAGCCCACCCCTTTACGGTGAAAACACGAGGGGTTGTTTTTCGGCAAACCATCCCTAACATGAAACAAGCATATTTCGGAGGGGTGAAAACTTCACGTTCGGTTTCGGTGGAGCATGAACAACAACTTTGTAATTTGAACCAAAGTTCCATGACAAACCGTTAAGGAGTTACAGCTATCTTCCTTAAAGGGGTTGTTTGGTTATTCTGTTATTTTATTTGCTTTTACCCCTGGGGAACGGGAGCCGCGACTTGCACCCCAATTTTTTCACTTGTTAGCTCATTTTTATCACTCCATTGACATTTTGCGATAACTCGCGTTTAATTTGGCCGGACAGAAGTGACACAGCAAAAAAACCCTTATAAGAAAACAGAGGGGTGCGGGGGGATGAAACCATCCCAAACGGGTTCGTAGGAGCAGGCATTACAACTTTGTAATTTAAACCTCACATCTCCGAAGAACGGTCAAAGAGTTATTGAGATCACCCGAAACCACCCCTTCAAGAATTGGCATGAAGGGGTGAACTAAGAAAAAATCATCGACATTTTATGATACCCCAAACGAAGGCGAGCAAATTATATGCTGGCACCAACATGCTCCGAAGAAAGGTTTACAAGATATAAACATTTCAATTTTGGGGCGGCTCTACTGAATCACCCTGTATATGCCACAATTCCCTTGGCAACATTCGTAAAAACGCATGCGTATGTTCGTTACAGAATACCGTTCTCTGTATTTGAAGCTGCCTTATCAATCGCAGACGAAAATAGCCCCTTAATGGGTTCATTCTACCCGCATATAACCTTCCAATATTCTACCCAAATAGCTATTATATGCTGAAGGCATATGGTGTAACAGATTTCTATGCACTCTGCCATAATTCTTCACATAGGAGTTCATTAAGAAATTCATGCGCCATTTTGAATCAATGGCAATATGCCCTGCAAACAGCATGACACACTGATATTAGATGACCGCTGTATACTTATTTTTTATTTTTTATTTATCAAATCATAAATCTCAACAATCAAGTTTAGCGTCATACAGGATTCGAATATGTTCATTATGGAATCGGTGGCACTGTACTTCTAAGTGTCACTTAGTTCTGAGTGCCAATAAGCGCCGCTAATACCTAGGCCCTACGGGATATTCGTGCAACATGTTAAACTTGACCAAGTTCCCGGGAATCTAGATGCTGACCGTTGACCTTTAGGACACTCCTCCATGAGAAAGCTTCCCGTAGACGAGTCATCTGCACGCGCCGCTGATCTTCGAACATTGGAGTTTTTTGTTCACTCGGAGCCAATAATTTAACATTGCAACAAGCACAGCAAAAAATAACAGCGTGCGTGAAATAGGGACACAAGCTGTCTAGACTGTCCGCCAAAATTGTTTGCAAAATTGTTTGCAAAATGTCATTGGAATTAATTTCTAACTTGTGCACGCTTTTGAAGCAATGGCAACAATGGCGCTGCAAAACATCATGGCATTCCTGTAAGGCATGAATCTGCGTCAAGCCCTGATGAAATTGAATATACCCCGCAGTGACTTCTCCTCAAAGACATCTGACAAGTACTGTAGTCTTTGTCGAGATCTTGGTCTGAACTTGAATGGAAGATTTTCCGACATTTTCAGAAATGGATCATAAAATGCCAAAGATTTCATCCCAGGATGGCCCAAAGAAAATTCGTTAACAAGAACTGCATCCCAAGATGAAAATGGTTTTCACCTTCTACCATATCGTCAATTAGCTTTTTAAAAATGAGCGCCCTATCATGGACTGTGTGCTTTCAACCATGTTTCAACCTCCCTGTTGGACAGAAAAAAAGGAAAGCTACGGCTTTCCCTTCTCACCTTAGAGGTGGTGATGTTATTCTTTGATCCCTCAGCGCACGAGAAACAAAGGGTGTCTTCTCCTGGCGAAAGTGTTTCTCGTCAGAGTTTTCGGAGTTTTAATTTTTCGATTAATTTTTCGGATAGGTAAGTTAATGCGATGGACCGACTCTCGCACTCCGTTCTCCTATCCTGGTTGTGTATTTTATCTATCAGCTTTCATTGCCATTTGTGCAGGAGTTTCATAAGTCACGACACGTCTCTGTAGCGAAGGGCGTTGCAGTAGTAGTGTGCCTTCACAAAGCGTGGATTCCTCATACATCAAACCCCATGCCATCCGAAGAGCACCGTTACACCATATTTACCTTGCCGCAACACGCATAGCGGAACCTGGGTCCAGAAACACCGGACGTGACCACACAGAAGAGGGTTAAACATACAAATTTCCCGGTTTTGTGCAGTGAATTTTTGAGAATCTTGTACGTCAAAAGAACAGGACCGGAACTTGCGTTAAGGGACATCGTTCTAATGGACTTGTGTTGACTTTGCACGCTCGAATCGATAAATTTTAAAAAGCCGTTCTGACGTGCAGTGGATTTTTTTCATCATTTTCTCATCTCGAGTCATCCCTATTCCATGTTTAAACATTCCAGCTTTCCTTCCCTCCCTTCCTCACTCCCTCCATCCCTCCCTCTTTTTCTGCCCTCTGTCACCTCCTTTTTGAGGGTGTCCCGAAAGTACATAGTTTGCCCAACCGCGTGGGCAGCTTTTGAGTGGAAAATGGAGAATGGCTTTTTTTCCTCCGCCAACTTCTAGGGGCACTCCCAGAAAAAAATCGGGTGAGCCTACACTGTAAAATTTGTTGACATTTTTAAGACGCCAAAAATGTCTGTGCCTAAGCCAAATTGTAAAGCAACGAAAATGACAAAAAACTGAGTGACAGTCCGATTTGCTGTGCATGCTGTCACTTCGTGCTTTTTTGTTCGTTGTGCTTTACAAAAAATGGCTTCGTCATTTTTGTGTCTTCAAAATGTCGTCGATATTCACAGTGTATGGTCGCATGTTTTTCGGGAAGTAACCCCAGAAGTCATCGAAGGACAAAAGGTTATTCCACACTTTCGTGTTAGAATTGCCTAAGGAAGCTGCCGACGATGTTTGGCAAGCGATTTACGGGACGCCCTGTACATCTGATGTCGTAAAAATATAGCCTATGCCTTCCGCAATATTTTCATCCTTAAAAATCCTAAATTTTCTTTAGCCTAAATATTGCCATGGCAACGAGGAGAATATCTGCTTCGTAATTTATCCTTATTCAGTCATATCCGTGCCCCTTGGCCAACGCAGGGTGCATGGGCAGGACGGCGGTCCGATCTTTTTTCCAAGCATACGAATTCCTTATCGCCCTTTCTTTGGAATCCTATAGTAGAAAACTTTCGACTGTGTTGCTCGAGATTGACATACCGGGTAGCAGAGGAACGTGGCAGGAACGTTCCGCGGATTATGGCAAACACTTGTCTGTGCCAGGTGGCTGCCATTTGGATATGGTCGGTGTGGCACCACGATGCTGGCCACTATGGCAGGAATGTGGCTTTCTCCAGTTACCGCGATGTGTTTTTCCACCGTGGTAGGGACATGGCATGCTCCCGTGACAGGAACGTGATTGCTACGGTGGTTTGTCTCGTTCCACGGTGGAAAATAGAATTCTCGCCACGGGAGCATGCCATGTCCCCACCACGGTGGAAAAACACATCGCTGTCACTGGAGAAAGCCACATTACTGCCATAGTGGCCAGCACCGTGGCGCCACACCGATCATATCCAAATGCCAGACACGTAGCACAGCCGAGTTTAGTGTTTGCCATGTTACGGCGGAACGTTCCTGCCACGTTTCTCTGCTATCCGGGATGCTTCTGGGTTCTCACTAAGGTGCGAAAATACAACAAATTTCTAGGCAAATTTGTCATTTTATTAGCAAACTCTTTTGGTTTCACATGGACAAACTCTTTTGGTTACACAGTTCGGGCCGCCGGGACGCTTTTGCCGAGTTTCGGTGGTTGACTTTTCGTCCACATGGGTTTTTATGGGGTTTTCTTTGGGTTTGTTCTTTCAAGCCCGCTTTATTTCGCTTTCTTGTTTTAATTTTTCCATGTTGCCTCGAGAGGAAATTGCTTTCAGAAAACGCCGATGGGCTTCCTCTGTCTGTGCATTTTTAATCTACATTTTATTTCATTAAACAATAACCAAGATTTGTTTCTCACAACGCACAATTCCCGCCAGTTCGAAAGTTCAACCAGTGGCCATGCTGATCTTACGAGTGCAGTCGATTTCTCTAATTTTGGCCTTTTCCAATTCCTTGCCTTGTTCAAAGACAAAGAAATGCAGAGAAGAAAAAAATATAGATGACCGAGAATGATCAAAGGAATGTTACTCAGTTCACATGAATGGAGAATGATGATACAATGATTATTGAACTGACTCAATGATACAATGATTATTGATACAATGATTATTGAACTAACTCAATGGCATCGCAGATATTATGAAAGTCATGATTGCTTCCAGCATAATCATCATAGGAATATATTTTAATGATTGCTTCCAGCATAATCATCATAGGAATATATTTTAATGATTGCTTCCAGCATAATCATCATTAGAAATATATATTATTCCTAAGAATTTGAATCGGGCAAACAGACCACCTCAGTTGAAAAGAAAAACACTTTCACGAAATTCCAATTCACAGCTCACTCAATAGATGAGAATTATTGCGAACCCAAAGGAGAATTGCATATAGCAAAACAATCTTTGTGAATGGAATTAATGCACCAAAGAGGTACGTGTGTTTTTTCCATTTAACTGTCACCTCCGGAAACGTTTTCTTCCTTGTTTTTACTCTTATGCAGGCAGCAGAAATGTAAGCGCCAGATGGGAACGAAGTTCTCTGGAGATCTCAAATTTTGTCCTCAGTTATAAAAGGGGTTTTTAATCACCACGGGATGGAGTTTTGTTAAAATCTGTACAGTCGTGAATTTTTTTTTCATGCATGGGATAGGCAATTCCGTCGCCACTTTTGAGGCCGTGCTCGATCTTTATACTACTGAACTTCTTCTGCAGTCGGTATTTCTGAAGAGTGTAAAACTATACGGTGGGATAGAGCGAAGTAAATTCTGGGAAAGAGGAGACTTCTATACTTGACGCACCTGTATGCGTTCCGACGAGCGGAGGTGACGCACGACGACAGCAAATTCGCGACGCAATGATGATTTTGAACTATCTTCGAGTGTTTCTTTTTTTCTATCCGCGTGGCGCAGGGACGAATCACCATCCTAAAACGTGACTGTCGAGGTTCGGCATTTCTCCGACGAAAATTTGAGTCTTTGTTTGCGTTTGCGTCAAATGGGAACAGATCATACCACTTCACTTTCTCTTCGCGTGCACTTTTCGGCGATTTTTCCATTGAAAAGTGCAGACGAAGCGCACGTTGTTGAATTGCCCTTTCAAAACACGCCAGTGCTGTGTCTTTTCTCAATTGAAGAGAGAAAGTGCTGGATAAAAGCTCAGGCGAATTTCAACTTTGCATGTGGGAAAGTATGCGCGGTTAGCGTGCCACAATAATTGCCAGGAGCACACATGCTTGGACCTAGCTCGCACTCGGCTGTGTTCCCCTTTGTCACGTAAACTCAGGTTCAACTCAATAGCCAATTCAATGGATAGATTTGTGTTGTGAAAATTTAATTTCAATGCACAACGCTTGTTCCTTTTCCATTGTTGCAACGAAGACCATCCTCCTAATTAGCTATTGGGTCGATTTTTTAAATGAAGCCCATCTTTTAGGCCGCGAATTCTTTTCTTTTTGTGTAGAAAATTGCATTTAAAAAGAAACAATCCGCGGCCTAAAAGTTGGGCTTCGTTTAAAAAATCGGCCCATTGAGTCGATATGGTTGTGAGTGGCAATGCAGACCACGATCGACCACCTTTTCCTGAAATAGGGCGTGCGTTCCTTGGCCCCAGTTTCAAATATTTTGGGTTCCTTGAGCCGCGTCAGAATTTTCGCATCGGACTTTTTCAGATCGTCTGTCCAAAACAGATTTTGGTTGCAGCAATGAGCAATGGTCAGTGCTCCAAAATGTTCCCATTTGCATATTGTTGCAGCGACAATCTGTTTTGGACAGATGATTTAAAAAGTCTGATGCAAAAAATCTGTCCATTCTGGTGCGGCTTTAGAAGAATTCAGCGTTTTCGGTTCTTATTTCACCTCCCCAAAAAAGACCTTTGGAATCCATTGCTTTTGATAAAAGATTGCAAGATGATATTTATGTATATCGGCATATTTTTCGCACAAATCATCATTTCCGTATGGTCGATATTGTTGACAAAATATGGTGCAAAAAATGCCCGCCTATTCGCTGTCGGTGGCATTGTCAATTTTTTCACAATTTTGTGTTGCCATCACCCAGGGATTTTGTCAGATCCCGCGGGAATAGTCATGAACACCAAGCCCCTAAATTTTAATCATGGCGCATTCCAGAAATTTCATCATGCTCCTCTCTTAAATTTACACATTCTCCTCTCAAGAAAATTCAGCATATCTCTCTCCAGAAATTTCACATCGTACCTCTCCAGACATTATCATTTTCCACTCCAAAATGTCATCATTTTCCATCCAAGAAGTTTCATCACTCTCCTCTCCAAATTTCATTATGCCCTCACCAGAAATTTAATTTTTTCTCTCTGCCGAAATTTCACCTTGACCATCTCCAAAAATTTCATCATACGCCTTTCCAGAAATTTCAGCCTATCTATCTGCAGAATTTTTTTCTGCGCCTCGCCGGATATTTCGATGATTACTTTCTCCAGAAATTTTTCATTTCCTTTTCCAGAAATTCTCAAAACAAAATTTTGTTTACCTGACAAGAAAAGTGTTACGAAATTTTTCATCCGTATATTCCAAAAATTCTGATGAAGAAAAAACCTCCGAGCAGTCTACCAAGAACAGAAAAGATTTATTTTTGCAGTCACGCATCAAGGAAAGCCAACTCTCAACACTTCCCGCGGTTGGGCGATTGGCTCTGTTTATTGCAAAAATTAAGAGAAGTTGGAGAGATATGGCGTAGAGGCTCTTTTGGCTTTACAAAAAGAAGTCTGCAATCATTTCTTTCTTTTCTTCCCCATTCAGCTTGCGTTAGATCTTGTTTATTTGTTTTTACGGGAGCCAAATATAGTTGGATTTTAAAGTTTAAAGAGCTATTTTTGCAACGAATTGATGTCACGGCAGAGTGGAGCCTGCAGATGCTGCACTGTTTTGTACAGAAATTGCAAAATAGTTGAGCGCTGAGTGGAAATCCTTTGACCGGTGGGTGACCTCAATGCGTCCATTCAAAGAATATTCGTGCCTCTCACAACTTGTTGAATATAAATCCTTCCCGAACCTGGTTCGTTTACAGTCCACTCCCTGATTCCACTTTACACATCAGAGTTTAGTCGCTGCCTTGTAAACTTTTTCACTTCTATTTCGCGTATTTTTCATTTTTGTATTCCTCCCATGTTGCATTTTCATTTTCATTCCATCCCATTGCTGCATTTTCATGTTAATTTCATCTCATTGTTGCATTTTCATTTCATTTCATCCCATTGTTGCATCGTCATTTTCATTTCATCTCATTGTTGCGTTTTCATTTTCATTTCATTTAATCCCATTGTTGCCGCATCATTTTCATCTAATTCAGTTGCCACATTTTCGTTTTTATTTAATCTCATTGTTGCATTTTCACTTCATCCCATTGCAGTTGGTAATTCATCGTCACTTCATTCATTTGTTGCATTTTCAAAAACCGCTGCAAGCACCCATATCAAGTGGTGTTGCTCTCAAAGGCACAACTGCAATATGTCAGGCGTGCCATGCGATGTGCAAGTATAGAGCGGGAAGAAAGTCAACAGAGGAGATTTGGCGATTAGCTCCGCCGTTCACCACTGCGCCGAATTGTCGCCGTTAATCGGCCATGGTGGACAGAAACGTTGGCTACTCTCCTATCTCCGACATGACAGTTATGCGACAATAATTTTTTATTCGTCAAGGTGCAAGTGGCAAACGGTGGAACTACGCCCCCTCGCCTCTGTTGATTTACTTCCCACCCCATTGTTAAAAAAATGACATGCCAGAATGCAGTTCTGCCCTTCGTTGGACAGGGCATTGTATTTGACGCTTCAAGAGAAAACGTCCTTAGGAGCGAAAACCGATACATTGTCAAGTCCAATCGTGGAAAAGTCTGTATGGTTGAACCAAAAACTGACTCTCTTTTTCCAGAGGAAACTTGTTTCGCTTTGTGTGATGTAGTGGTGTGCGCTTTACATTATTTTGAAAGGTCTTGTACTCGATGTGTGTACCTACATACATAAGCAGTCATTTTTCTCTCTGCAATGTTTTGATTGCTTATTATTATTTAAAGCGTTGTTCTTGTTCCATGGAAAACCGAGATTTTCCATCGCAGTTCAGTGCAGGGCTCCTGCGATTCTTTTGAGATTTCTCCAGAGTGCTGCGACTGAATCAGTGCAGTGATTTTTCCCCAAAGATTGTTTTGCTTTTCCAAATTGTGGTTTTTACTTTTGTGTTTGCTTTGTCTGTGTTCCCGATCCGCCTGCTTCGTTCCATCTTCTCGGTTTGATTTCTCTCGCCTTTCCAGACACATGCTTCTCTGCGGCCCGAGGCAAACAACCCAATAACAGTTCTCGGATGAGTTTCTTTTTCATAAGCAGGTAATGAAAAACATCTAAAAAATTCATTGTTTAACAGCCCGATAGGGATCGTCGGAGTTGGACCAAAATGAAGAAAGTATTTATGCGCAGATGTAAATTTTAGAACTCTTTTTTTGTTGCTGAAAGACAAAGAAGAGAGAGGTTGCAGAAATTAGGCCAATGTGAAAGGAATTCTTAAAACATTCGGTGCGTTGTCCTGTGCAATATTCTCAAATAACATATTGGGCCGATTTTTTAAACGAAGCTAAAGATGATCCCCGCCCAAAATTCAGTCCCTGACAAGTGAATCGCCGATCGAGGATAAAATCGAGGACAAAGTTATCCGCGATTGAATCCGCGGATAACTTTGCATTCTTTAAACGAAGATAATTTGGTCCGTGGGTTTCAGCGAAAACAGGATAATCCTGCTCCAGAGCAGGATTATCCTGTTCCATTAGAGCAATGGTAACAAAAGAATCCGCGTCTCAAAATTTGAGCTCCGTTGAAACGACGATAAAGATTATCGTCGTTTAAAGAAAAGGACAAAAATTTGAGCTTCGTTTAAAAAATCAAAATTAAAAGAATCCGCGGACCAAAATTTGAGCCTCGTTTAAAAAATCGGCCCATTGGGCAAATTTTATCACAACGATACTTTAAAGTGTATCCCCGCCCAAATTCAGTCCTGAAAGTGATCGCCGATCGAGGATAAAATCGAGGACAAAGTTATCCGCGATTGACATCCGCTGGATAACGTTCTGATCTTTATAAGAGATAATTGGTCCGTGGGTTTCAGCGAAAACAGGATAATCCTGCTCCAGAGCAGGATTATCCTGTTCCATTAGAGCAATGGTAACAAAAGAATCCGCGTCTCAAAATTTGAGCTCCGTTGAAACGACGATAAAGATTATCGTCGTTCAAAGAAAAGGACAAACATTTGAGCTTCGTTTAAAAAATCAAAATTAAAAGAATCCGCGGACCAAAATTTCGAGCCTCGTTTAAAAAATCGGCCCATTGTGCAAATATTATCACAAATATCTTTAAAGTGTTGAAACGCGTCTTTAATTATTTCAGAAAAATAACCAGAAGTTATCATGAACCATCAGCTGGCAGATGCGGTTCTGATCCTACGTATAATGAGACCTTCTCCTTTTTTAGTTTGTTCAGTATGCATTGATGTAGATTTCTCTCCGAAATAAATCTATCTACCTATCAATGGAACAATAAAAAACCGGTGACATAGTGCGGCCGTCATATAAACATTCAAGCTGATATAAATTAAATAAAAAAATTTATTTTAAACATAAATTTATAAGTTGATAATAATGGCCTAAGCATGAAAACATTGAAGTACGTTCTCACCGAACAAACTGCGTTATCTTTGGGATTGAGGGGTTTCGTGAATCCGAGGTCTTGTAACTTCAGAGGATATCTTCTTTGATCAGATGTGAGCATTGTGAGGCCATTGTTGTCTGCCCTTCAAAAACGCCCATCTCTATACTGAAAAGAATATGGAAAGCCTTTGGCCACAGATCCATCACAGTCACGAATTTTCTGCCCAGATGCATTAAAAACCCATTTTCTGCCCAGATACATTAAAAAACCATTTTCTGCCCAGATGCATTAAAAAACCATTTTCTGCCCAGATGCATTAAAAAACCATTTTCTGCCCAGATGAATTAAAAAACCATTTTCTGCCCAGATGCATTAAAAAACCATTTTCTGCCCAGATGAATTAAAAAACCATTTTCTGCCCAGATGCATTAAAAACCATTTTCTGCCCAGATGCATTTCAGAAGTCCTTGTGGCAACATCGACAAAGTGCAAGTTAACAACCCAGTTATTCTGCCCAGATGGGGGTCTGATTAAAAACATTGATTACTGACCTAAGAGTGGAACGATTACGTGATAACGCGCGGTTCTGATGGCCGTATGTAAAAAAAAAAAACAATTGGTAAACCGAGTGATGGATCAACAAAACCATTCTTCTGCCCAGATGCATTAAAACCCAATTTTCTGCCCAGATGCATTTCAGAAGTCCTTGTGACAACATCGACAAAGTGCAAGTGACAACAGTTATTCTCGTGATGGGGGTCTGATTACATTGATTACTGACCTATAAAAGTGGAACGATTACGTGATAACGCGCGGTTCTGATGGCCGTATGTAAAAAAAACATTGGAAACCGAGTGATGGATCAACAA
>JASGXE010012686.1:0-12954 GCA_030068105.1 Sinentomon sp. SZTP_YWyxl
ATCCCTCTGACAAAAATGTTGTGAGTTTGAAGATAAGTTTGAAAGGGGTAATGAAAATTTAGATCAGCAAAAAACTTTCGACTGACGTTCGTCGAAATTCGTTCGGATGAAGTTCATACACTCTTCCTCTACACAGGGAAACTATTGATTTGGTGATCAGTTGCATCAGTCTCTCCCTCTGCAAAATGGGGTTGCCTTTACATGAAAATAGCCGACGCATCTGAACTATGACAACAATTCTGGCGAATACAAGAAAGGTACCAATCGAAGAAACAATTGGGAAAGTCAAAAACTCAAAATTTCTATAAAATGTTCTAAAAAAGGAGCCTTAGCAGAATTTAAAATTTCGCCTCACATTATATCCAATTCAAAGTTCTATGACGAGGGAATAGTGGGGCGTCCGATGTAGATACTCTATTCCATATTGTAGTGTTTGAAACAGAGTCTCATTCTATTTCCGGCATTTTTGTTTAAGAGGCCTTTCTAATTGTTTTTCTTCTCGTTCTCGTCGCAGAGATGATAGAACAAACGTTTTGCTGCATGTTCGTTTTCAAAATCAATGATGATCTGAATCTTGCGTTGATCTGAATAAATTGACTTTTTATTATCTAGTTGAGTTTTTTTGTTTATGTTTGTTCATTTTTCAGAAAAAATCGAGCCATCGATGGACGGAAAGCAGACAGGATTTTTTGAAGATAGTGCTATGATGGCATTGTGAGGCGCTTTCGTCTGTTATTCAGCTGTGGAAAAATCGTGGAAACATTTCCATTGTTGATTCGAGTTTGCAATTCCGTCCCTGAATGCAGAACACACGGGGCTCGCAAAATCACAGTCGACACCTTTTTGCAAGAGGGGCATGGACACATGGGTGCATCATTTCGCACAGTGCCACCTGCGTAAAAAAGCTTTAAAAGAGCAGTATTTTACGGCTTTTAAAGACCAGAGGTCAAAGAGCATGACGTGTCAAATTGACACACCAGAATGTCCAGCACAGCGCGAAATTTTGGATAAAAACTACATCAGACCGAGCAACTCCAAAATGTAAAGCTTTTGCAAAAAACATATCACAAAGGGGCAACTGTTTAAAGTTATTGTATACAGTTGTGTCGGGATTAATACTCGTATACTCACACATGTAAAAATGTGATTTTCTTGAAAATTTAGCAAACACTCTGTGTTGCGGAAATTATAAACCCTATTTAATACCGAGGTCAAAATCTGACTCCTCCAGAAAGCTTTGTTGCAATTTGGTTCTTTTATTTCTATACCACCTGCACAAGAATAAAATGAAATAAAAAGTTTGGAGGCAACAGTTAAATGGGAAAACACATGTATGCGTGCTTTAATTCCGCAGCCACATTTCAGTCAAAAATTTTGAAAGTGTTCGCCACTAAAATTTACTGGGATTCGGCCGAACATTATACCTCCAATAGTTATGTTTGGAAACAGAAGCGTGTCTTCAATTCTCTTCGCATTCAAATCAATTCGATACTCGTATTGAATATCTTCTTTTTGATCACAGCTCTTAGGGATTGCAAGAAGGTTTTTCAATCCTGTCCGCTTTTAACGGGTTTTCCCCTTTCCTCCAGCATGGCGCCAAAAATATAGAAATATACTTGTGCGTGTGCCGTGTGAGTCCAAAAGTGATGAACTTTTTCAACATGCAATGAAAAGATGTACTCGTATATGCATTGCTTTCTAATCATATTGTTTTAAGTAAAATATATGATCGACTGTTTCAAATTGTTCATTATTTTGTTTGCTGTGTCTGTTTGGATTCATTTTTATCCTGACTCGAGGAAATAGAGGTGTTTTTCCATTGTTTATTGGAGTCTTTGCTGAGCACATGCTGCAGCCCCCCCCAGCAGTTGAATTCAGAATATCCAGGTTTCGAAATTTAAACAGTCACCCCGCTGTGCGAATCGAAAGCATTTTTCTAGAGGATTGAAAGGAAGCAGCGGTAGAAACAAGTTTGGCACCTTTGGAAGCAAAGTGTTTGCGGTGCCGTTTGACATGCGTCATACATAGTAATTCCACGAAATTGTTTCCGGGAATTTAAAGATGCTTCTTACAGTAGTAATAAGAACTCAAGATTAAGCCAAGAAATAAGATAAGTAAATTAATTATTAAGTAAGTAAGTAATTAAGATTAAGATAAGATTAAGATAAGATTAAGATAAGATTAAGATAAGATTAAGATAAGATTAAGATAAGATTAAGATAAGATTAAGATAAGATTAAGATAAGATTAAGATAAGATTAAGATAAGATTAAGATAAGATTAAGATAAGATTAATGTTGATAAGATTAGATAAGTTGTTTAAGATGTTGTGTTGTGTTGTTTGTGTTGTGTTGTGTTGTGTTGTGTTGTGTTAGTTTGTGTTGTGTTGTGTTGTGTTGTGTTGTGTTGTGTTGTGTTGTGTTGTGTTGTGTTGTGTTGTGTTGTGTTGTGTTGTGTTGTGTTGTGTTGTGTTGTGTTGTGTTGTGTTGTGTTGTGTTGTGTTGTGTTGTGTTGTGTTGTGTGTGTGTTGTGTTGTGTTGTGTTGTGTTGTGTTGTGTTGTGTTGTGTTGTGTTGTGTTGTGTTGTGTTGTGTTGTGTTGTGTTGTGTTGTGTTGTTTTGTTTGTTGTGTTGTGTTGTGTTGTTTTGTTGTGTTGTGTTGTGTTGTGTTGGGGGGAAAAAAAAAAAATTGTGTTGTGTTGCTCCGCTTGCTGTTCCGCTCCGCTTCCGCTCCGCTTCGCTCCGCTTCCGCTCCGCTTCCGCTCCGCTTCCGCTCCGCTTCCGCTCCGCTTCCGCTCCGCTTCCGCTCCGCTTCCGCTCCGCTTCCGCTCCGCTTCCGCTCCGCTTCCGCTCCGCTTCCGCTGCCCGCTTCCGCTCCGCTTCCGCTCCGCTTCCGCTCCGCTTCCGCTCCGCTTCCGCTCCGCTTCCGCTCCGCTTCCGCTCCGCTTCCGCTCCGCTTCCGCTCCGCTTCCGCTCCGCTTCCGCTCCGCTTCCGCTCCGCTTCCGCTCCCGCTTCCGCTCCGCTTCCGCTCCGCTTCCGCTCCGCTTCCGCTCCGCTTCCGCTCCGCTTCCGCTCCGCTTCCGCTCCGCTTCCGCTCCGCTTCCGCTCCGCTTCCGCTCCGCTTCCGCTCCGCTTCCGCTCCGCTTCCGCTCCGCTTCCGCTCCGCTTCCGCTCCGCTTCCGCTCCGCTTCCGCTCCGCTTCCGCTCCGCTTCCGCTCCGCTTCCGCTCCGCTTCCGCTCCGCTTCCGCTCCGCTTCCGCTTCCGCTCGTTCCGCTCCGCTTCCGCTCCGCTTCCGCTCCGCTTCCGCTCCGCTTCCGCTCCGTTCCGCTCCGCTTCCGCTCCGCTTCCGCTCCGCTTCCGCTCCGCTTCCGCTCCGCTTCCGCTCCGCTTCCGCTCCGCTTCCGCTCCGCTTCCGCTCCGCTTCCGCTCCGCTTCCGCTCCGCTTCCGCCCGCTTCCGCTCCGCTTCCGCTCCGCTTCCGCTCCGCTTCGCTCCGCTTCCGCTCCGCTTCCGCTCGCTTCCGCTCCGCTTCCGCCCCCTTCCGCTCCGCTTCCGCTCCGACTTCACGCTAAGTTCGCTCACGCATCCGCTCCGTAATCTTATCTTTATTCGTATGATTGATGCTATCAAAGCTACAACGATGGGCGTATATCCCGAGAAGTCACGGGCGGTAGCACCCCGGAATATGCTAATCCCATCATATCATTGGAACTTATCCTCAGAAACAAAGACAAAATATAATGTAAAACCGCAAGCTATTCTGGTGGCATCCGGTGGCGTCTAGGCCGGTTTATGTGCCCGCAGAAGTAAACACATCAGACTTGGATGGTGAAATTATTGAAGTCGCAAATTTTCAGAGGGATGATGAGGCTCCCGGGAATGACCTTCCCGCCCGGGGGCGTATTTTATTTATCTATACGAGTCGGGGCGCTTGGACAAAAAAGCAAAACAAAGCTAACCTGATAACCTCACCTTACCAACCTAACCTTCCCGAACCTAGCCTAACTAACTTATCCTAACCTCACCTAACCCATTTTCCATGTTCAGTGTTTTCCTGCTTTTTATGGCTCGGGACTGTTCCATGGGGAAAGATGGAAAAGTGCCCGATTCGTATAGGTTAATCAATTATGCAGGGTCAGACACCGGTTGAACATTATACAATCACCAGCTATATATGTGGATACGCGAACTTCAGGGACGTTTCCAGGCCATATAAGCGGATATCAAGCAGCAGGTTGATAATAAGAAATAGTCAGTGAGGGTAGGGGCCAAGGTCAAGTTTGGTTTCAGGAATAAAAAGGAATGGTAATATGGAAGCCATATCGCGGAAATTGGTTGCACCAAATTTAGCTGCTGATTTTAGAGTTGTAACCCCACTCATTTTCTCCATAGTGGACTGCAAGTGACGCAGCTGTGGATTCTTTCATAAACGTTCAAGCAGTTTTGGTGGCAATTTTGGTGTTTGTCGATTCCACAAGTAGCCGTCTTTGACAGGTGTTTATCGTCGGACACACTGTACAATACGAATAAAGAGAACATGAAACATTTTGTACCAACGGGAATTCATCAATCCAAACCGAACGATCATCCGTTATCTCTTTTCAAATCAATTTTTCATTCCGACCGTTCTGTCCGACGTTTTCCAGATCGCCGAACACCGCCGCGGTGGCAGACGCTCGTCAGCTCAGGATTCCCCGCGTGAATTGCTGGGAATCGGAGGCAGGAGACGCACCTCTTAACAGTAGGTATGTTTGTTGTTGCCTTGCTGCACGGTGGCTGCCACCAACGTGGAAGGAAAGAAACAAAGTCAAAAGTTCTTAAAATTTCTTCCACTTCAGAACACTTTCTAGAATGCCCACCCAGTGCATGGTGCGTACACTGTTACACTTTCTGATATAAACAAAATGGGTAAACATCTGTCAAACGTTAATTTCAACATGTGTCGTCTGGTTTGTAATGAGTGAAAGTTTCTGTTATGGGAAGCAGAAAAATCTTGTCAAAGATCTAAACCTGCGAAGCAAAATATTTTATGGCAGACGCTTTCCGGTTATTTTTCGTCCAATCAACAGATATTTTACACAGTGTGTAAACGTCAAATGGAAACGCCTTGCCATTGAACAGGTATCTTTAGTACCGAGCGAATTGTTGGACCAGAACTTCGCTCTGGTGGCGTCAAAGTAAAAACGATTGCGTCGCACAACTCGGCATACGAGTACAACAATAATTATTCATCTCATTCAATGACAAATTGAATTCACAAACAAAATGGGTGCCTTCTTTCCACAAAACATTTGAAAGACTTGCCACGTATGTATAAGCTGTCAACGATTGCCATCTGATTAGGCGGAGGGGGAGCATGACAGGTATAGGTATCTGAAGTTCTTCTCAATGTGTCTGAGGCATGGAACGAAACCTGATTGCAATTTCCCGCAGCGATTGCAAAACTGAATATCATTCAGTGGCTCGATCCATTACGAGGTAACGCTATCCTGGAAATCCTCACAACTCAGAGGCAGCATAACATTGCAATGGATCAAGCCACTGATAGTTTTTCAACAAGTCGAATTGATGTTGAAAGGGCCCTTGCTCTTCGACATACGCATTTCTTAGTCTCAATGAAATCTTCTCTTTTCTATGTTAGTTTCTTTCCACATGCAATGGCAGCAGAAATCCAGCAAATGTGCGATAAATCTGCGGTAACCTGGATCCGGAGGGGTATAGTTGGGGGGGCTACAACCTGCATGAATCGCTCAGCAATGGTGCCACGGAGGGAGACGGTATAGGAAATGGTGTTTTGGTCCTCCGTTTGGTCCTCATTTTTGGTGTTCCTGAATCAGTACTATGCCTTCTGCAGCAGACGATGACTTCGATTTATTTTTTTTTTTTTTTGTACAAAATCCCTGGAAAATACTCCCAAAATGTGTCCTTTCGTGCTTGTTTTATTCTAGCGTTGAAAGGCGTTTCCAAGTTTAATTTCAACGGTTCTTTTCTGAATGGAATTGCCTTGATCCGAAATCCGAAAAGTTGAAATTATTGAATTCCACCCGTTTGGGAGATACCTCCACGCGTAGTTTAGAATCTACGAATACAGAGTAAAGCCGATGCAATTTCCTATATGACTGCGCTAGAATAGAATCCTACGACTGGCGTCAGAACGAGAATTGTATTTCCGTTTGTATTCTGAAGAGTCGGGTTGTTCGGATGTAAACAGGATTCGGTGACTCGCCCTCTCTCTCTCTCTCCATTTCTCCCAAAACTCCATCCCAGTTAACGACCACCTGTTGGAATTGGAATCGAAATGGAATTTTGGAGACTGTGCCAACTGCGAAATATCATTGGCCGTGCAACATACAATAAAACTATTTTCGTTTCGCCCAATCCCACTTGGTCTCGCCTGCGACGAATCAGGATGCGCCGCGGGCGGACTTTTCAGAATGTCTCCTGGATTTTAAACCCGAGATTTCGTATTCATTTTCCAAGCTGCCAGCACGCCGGTCCCGTATCCTATTGTTTCTCTGAAACATTTGCGAATAAAGGACAAGAAGATCTGATCTGTCTCTGATCCTATTGTGCATCTGGGCCCATACCTCATTTTGTCTGGAAATTTCGAATCTGGACGTCAGAAAATCCAGCTTCTCGACTCCCACAAACCAGACAACGCGGTTTTATGACAAATGTCGTGGGATTGGTTGGGATTATAGCAAAGCTGACCACTATGGTTACAGCACAGGCCAAAGGACCTCCCAGGTTTGTACGAGCGACTTTGAGACATCCTTTCCTTCAATCTGCCTTGCTAAGTCCTCCTTCCACAGTCATGGGGTTAGTATTGTGGAGGTCATGAACGGCTGGCCTCAAAAATGTTCCAACACAAATTGCATATGACTGTTGCAAAGACACCAACTTCAGTTGGACCACCAAGAATTGAGCTGGACAAGGTGTCTAGATACGAATACACTTAAGCAATTGACTGTGGGGCAATTGAAGAAACAAACTGCACCATTCGGAAAATGTGCAACCCAGAATTGGACCAGGTCAGATCATGTTCATGACCTACTCCAATTCTGGAAAGATTAGAGATTCTGCTTGGAAAGCAAAGTTTGACATGTTCTCATTATGGATTTCAAAGCTCACAGCCCGGAATTGGACTAGACCAACACAGATGAGGTAAGCCTACTCTAATAATTCTACGTTTGCATGTTAATGATTTTTGCACTTTGCAAATTTACCATTTTCCGGCAAGGATCGCGAAGATATCATTTGTAGAAAAATTGTGCAGAAAACAAAAAAATTCAGATGAAGCCAAACACTATTTTAGAAAAAATCTGACCTGTCCTTATGTAATTATTGGTTGCCCAGTTATGGTTTTGGGTTGCTTGGCCATTTTGTGAAAAGTGGTTACAAAAACCAATGAGTTTGTTGGAAACCTTTGGAACGTTACGTTCTTTCAGACGTTTTTGCTCTGAGATTGGCACTTGGCACCCCGTGATGCAAAGGACACAAGAGGGCACATTGCTGGAACTCTCACTTGAAATCTTTTCAACTTTTAGCGGAATGGATCCTGTATTGTAGTTATTCAAATGAAGAAGAACTGTAAAAATTCCTTTAGAAATCAGCCAACCGCTAATGTGACAAGCTATAGGCAGGTTCTCCACAATTTCCAACGAACCTTTCGGATTCGAGCTTTTAGGGAATTGGAAACATTGTGAGTCTTGGCGTTTCGACTATAATGGCCATGCAGATTCAGCTCGCCGCATCCGAGTTAGCATCCCCCTCCACCTGCGACACATGATCTCTCCACACGTGTTATTTACATGTCTAAAAACGAGCTCAATTCTGTTTCAGCCGTTAGTGGGTACACACATGTACAGGTAACCCAAAAGTCTTTGGCCACAGGGAAATAATGGAATATGCGGTTTTTATAATTTGTGATTTGATACTTTTTCTAGCTCTCACCATACTGAACTCGGACATTGTAGACCCGAATAAAGTGGTGGTTGGAGCCAGAAAATTTTCAGATTGCAAACTGTGAAAAAACTGAAACTTTTCATTTTTGCTATGGACGCTATGGTCAAAAACTTTTGGGTTGCCCTGTTCATGGAAACATGGCACGATAATAGCACGAGGGAGTGCCATTGACTGATAAAAAAGAAGAATCTATAGATCTGCGAAACTAAGTATTGGTTCCGCCTTTCAGCAGCTGTCAGAAAAATGCAGCCGCCTGGAGCACGGTAGCCAGGCGCAGGATGGCCGCCCTTGTCCCTGGCGCTTCCTGCATGCCTTTCATAACCGTCCATGAGGCTGATGATGGCAGAGCCCCCAGACCAGCCAGTGGCAACAATCATGCGTCAGTGCAGCGCATGAATTACTCGATACGGTCACATACAAATCGAAATCACATCGAATCAAATCAGAAAGCACTCCAAGCATATCGGTGAGGAGCGAAAAGTACTGGGTGAACATTCAGCGTGGAAATGATATACTTATGCGAACAGAACGTGAGATGCAGACGAGTTGCGCTCTCGAAAAACGAGGTGTGGTACCGCCGAAGCATGAGGAAGTTCTCGATCTCATTCTTGTTTTGAAACCATTCAAACCTCCGTAACTTGAAAGAGGTTCAAAACGATCATGCGAACGGAACAAACCCACAAAATTGTGACATTCTAGTCACAAACCCACATTAAACCGCATGTGAATAAAAGACATGTTGCTGCTGCTTGGGACCCGTGGCTCCAGTGTCATATCTTGGCATTGGAAAGGGTTCAGCGGCGAGCTGCCAGGTTTGTGGTTGGTGACTACCGAAGAACCACGAGTGTCTCGGGCATAATTACAAATCTCGGATGGAGATCGCTGGCTGAGAGATGCAAGGTTGCTCGTCTTTCAAGCCTCCCTCTGATTCTGAGTAGGAGTGGGGGGTGGATTGACTTGCTTCCAAAAATAGAGGCTCCTCATTACTACGCGCACCGGGATCATGATTACAAAGTTCGCCTCTGGGCCTTTGATAAAGACATTGGTAAATTTTCCTTTTTTGGGAAGGACCATCAGTGAGTGGAACTCCCTTCACAGTGACATGTGACCCATTCCTCGACAAGACCGTGAGGAAATATTAAAACTTTTTGAAACCTTTTGCCCCTACCAGAGCCCTTAACGCCTAAAATCCGAAAAAAAAATTAATTCCACCGTGGTCAATATTGCCAACCGATGAAGAACAATCAGGCTCAAATTTACGTCCCGAGTGAAAATCGAACGTGGACACAGCAAGAGCTTCGTTGGAGAAAACGTTTCGTTTTGAAAGGAAAAGATTCCGCGTTCGATTCCAGCGAAGGTCTTTACTCGTAATTATGATGTTTTTTACCACATCACTTCGGGAAATGGTGCCTCCTGATCCACAACAAAATTGCCCGCCCAGATCGATACTTGAATTCATTAACGGGACACGTATATGAGCTCAGCAGATTAGCCGTTCTGTTCCTGAGACACACCAAAAAGTGTCAGGACAGAAACGTTTGTCAAAGAAAGGAGGATTTACACGGCCAGAGTTCAAGTGTCCTCCCACGCCTGGAATTGCCGATGAAATGATCCAAAATGCTGGGTCTAACAAGCTTGCAATCACATCTCAGCTTGGCGGGGAGAAATCCACGTTGTCCATTTTGAACACCCTGTAGGGGTCGTGTCAGTAAACATAATATCCTTTATCAAAATCCAAATGTTCAACAATAAAAAACACAGGGAAATAAATGTAACATGTTAGAAAATTGAGGCTGCCGTTTCTAGTTTTGTTTCGGGCTGTATATACAGGGTGGCTTTTTAAAAACTGTCGTTTCTCAACAGGAAGTCCGAGTTTGAAACAGTGCGTATCCTGCTTTGCGGAAGGAGAAGGGGTGGAAGTACCTCCATTATCCGAGTCGTTTTTTCTGACATCCACTCCGTTGTTTTTGTAGAATTTCTATTTGGGGTATGCCCACATTTTGCTTCAGTCTTCCTGCTCTGTTTCTCCACACATCGAGAACTGATTTAACAAACTGTAATTTTCAGAAATTTTGGGGCTGATACCTGCCTATCTCAACATATATCTGATACCAGCCTTATCGCAAACTGACCTGCTCCATGAAGCCAACACGCACCCCCAAACCAAATTAGAAACCGAAAGGAAAACGCATGCGAATGAAACCCGAAGGAATACGCATGAGACATATCCGCAATGCATCGGCCCATAATGCAAACCCACACTGCCTGTTTTAAATGGTCCACCCTGTACAACAGGGCCGCCATCAGAAGCCCCGAAGGCAACAGCCTGCTGCTGAGTTGTTGTCTGCCTCTGAACATAGAATACAAAGATACAATCGGCCAATCCAGTCGTCAATAGTCATTGTATGATTATAATTCTGTCAAAACATTTTGTAAAAAATTATAATCCCTTGCATGAACATCAGTTAAAAACCAAACGGAAGAATCAGAATGAAATGAATGCTTATGAAATGATATATCTGTGCTATACACTGAAGTTCCTCAATGTGTAACTTCTTTGTTGCTTTATTTCTTGAAAAATCTTATTTGCCCATTGGGAAGCCGAGAACAGCTTTGCTTTGTCTGTTAAGCATGAGGCACACGATCGAGAAATTCCATATAAGATACCAGTATTAGATACTCATCCCTGCACCTTCCCTGCAAACTCTGATAGATATTTTGGGCATTGTTCGCTTGAAAACATATGCAGATTTTGGATGAATTCGTAATTACGGAAACGCTATACACGTAAAAAGCATTTTTACAGTATCACTGCCAAAATGAGAAGGTTCATCCATCGTGTCACACGCCTATTTCGGCCCATTTCTTGTGCATGCCCTTATTAGGCCCATTCGCCATGTCCTTGCCATCCTAGTTATTTTAGCAATTTAGATCTTTTGCAAAAAACAAGCCCTATTGAAGAATCCAAAATACGTCATGCTTATGCACAAAACTTTCATCGAAAACCCTTTGAGAACTTCCACGAATAATAATTCAAAGTGCACACATGCTCCCACATCTGAAGTACATGTCCACAAATAAATTTGAATCTAGAAAGAATCACTGCACGGAGTATCTATTGGAAAAAGTCTCCCCAGAAAGATCGCTGATATTGATGCTTCCATGATCGTCTAAATTAAGTCCATGGAAGTTTCAGTGCTTTGGCATCGATACCATGAGCCCATGCATTGCCAATGTCCGAAAGTTCGACCACGCATTGAGTAAGCACCTTTCTGGAGCCAATGTCCAGAATTTGGTACAGCAAAATCCAATCGCTGCACAAAACTGTTTTTTGATACCCGAATAGTAGTATAGTGTTTGTTGCTTTTTGACGCACCTAAGTAATACGTTTTGCACTGTACCGAGAATTGCGAGAATACAGAGTGTGTTAATTGTGAAAAAATGAAGCTACGAAAGTTTGTTAAAAAGAAGAGTCTGAAAATGTGAGTGTGTGTGTTGTGAAGTCATGATCGTGCGTGAGGTATTGAGTGAGAAGAGATGATCGTTAGTGGCAGGGGTGTTGTGGCCGGCAGGGCTGCATGAGTGTTGAGAGTTGTGAGAGTTAGAGAGTGAGAGAGCTATTGCGTTGCTGAATAAATTTGGTGATGGTAGGTGATGGTGCACCTGGTGCGTGAAGATGATGGTGTGCGAAACGAGTATGCAAATTTTACGAGGCAGCAGCTACGTAAGTTGATTCGGTCGAGGGGAGCTGAGGAGCTTGCTCATCAGGGCTTGCTGCGAAAATGAACGGGAAAAATAAGTAATTCTTTTACACTGTACAAAGAGTGTGCAAATTTTATGCAGCAGCAGTATCAGTTATCGGCGTTGAGCCAGGACAAGGGAGCCAGCTTGCCGGCGCTTCGTGCAAAAACGTAATACGAGATTAGGCAATTAAAATTCGCGAAGGAGCAGCAAGCTCTGCGCGTGGAATGGATGCGGAACAAGCCTGCTGCAGGCTAGCACGATGCAGTTCGCATCGGAGGGGAAAGAATGGCTTGCTGGCACGCGTTCGTGCACTGCTACAGGCGTGTAGGCTTGCATTTTTGCATTTTGCGCGGGTGACACATTCAAGCATGCAGGGCGCTGCCTGCTCAACTGCGATGGAAGGCCGATGGACGTTGACAGTCATCGGCAACAGTCGAAATTCGAGATTGAAAGAATAAAGAATTTTTTTATTTTCATGATCATCATTGTCCATTTCGTTCTTGCGCAGCGGCAACCATTATGATGGTCAAATACCTATGCCAGTGAAAGGTGCTGTGATGCAAGCTGACTGACTGATGATGGAAGGTGATAGTGTCTTATGCACCTGGTGGATCGTTGCGTCCAAGCTGCTAAATGGCATTGAAATCGATGAGCTAGATAATGGTGTGTGCGATGGAGCCCCAGCAAATATTTGTCCGAGGAGTTGATGATGCGAAAACGGTTATGCTAATTTTATGGTTGTCTCCAGCGAGAAGCTGCTTATGGGCACATCGCTCAAAATTTTTTAAAATTCGCTGGTAGCTCTGTGTTGGAGATGCTGCGGTAATCGGTGTTGAGCCCGCGAGCTCGCAGGCAGGCATGCAGTCAGGCAGTTGGTCAAGTCCGACTGAGGGTGTTCGTGAAGAGGTGAAGGGAAAAGAAAGAAATGTTCGCGTGCGCATCCAGTGTGAGTGCAAAACATTTTGCCTGGTATTGAAAAATAGATGTTCTCAAAGATTGCGAAGTTTCGTCAAAACCGTTGGCAATGATATGAGAAAAGTGAGTGGAAACAGCGCATTTTCGCAATATGGAACAACTTGGTAAAGCGTGAAAAATGTGCTGAAGATGATATTTTGAGAGCCCCCACGGACATGCCATTCCACATATACACGTATGCACGCATGCCGTTCATTGTTTCTATGTTTTGAATTGAATTGAATTTAATGTTTCCGCGAACGAGCATGGCTGTGTCGCTGTAGTCGAACTC
>JASGXE010012687.1:0-12568 GCA_030068105.1 Sinentomon sp. SZTP_YWyxl
GTTATTAGCGAGATATGATGCAGACGAGTAGTCCATCCCTACATGCAATGTGGTTGTGGGAATAAACGATGTCAACAGTAGTTCTGGATTTTTGAAGAAACTCTTGTGATATTTAGCATTTGTCACACACGTTTTGGGTCTCGGTAGGAAAAACTACTTGCATCTCACATTGTTATTGATTATCTCTGAAAGTCTCAACGTGAATTATTGCACATTCCCATTACGTTCCCTTTGTGCCGGTGTTTTGATTTTGGGAGAGAACTATAGAGAACTCCCGTTCAAAATCGGTATGGGTGCGTCGGTAACAATCGTGGTTTCGAAGATTGGAAGTCGAAGAAAAATGGGAAGTTCCTTCAACCCATTCGTGCCAGTCCTGAAAATCATTTCTGTGATATTATTCATCGAAGTTCAAGGTATCAATTCATATTCGCTGCCCATGAATCATCGTCGTTTAGCCGAAAACATGAATAGGTAATGCGATTTTCTGAGATGTTTTATTTTATGTGGTGGGCTTTCGCATAAATGCAAACTATACGAGGACTTTGCACCCAGGGGCAGTAAGTGATATCGTTTAGATATCAAGGCGAGTTGCCGCTTTCGGCCAAGAGAAGAGGATTTGCCCCATCTAGCAGCCGCCTCTTTAAGATCTCGGGACGGCTGCATTGGTGGCTTGATCCTTGGGTGGAAAACCGCCAGTGAAAACTTATCCGCTCTGACCATATAGACGATTTTGAGGGGAAAGTGAAGAAAATCAATCAACGACACGTCTTTGAATTATGTAATTATCGTCATAGGCTATAAATACCTTCTTCGGACTTTGATTTGAAGGGAGGGATGGTGCGGGATAAGTTAACCCCTTAAATTAAAGGCAAAACGAGATAAGAGACAAAGATAAGTGAGGGCAAGAAGTTTGGCGGAAACGAAAGCTCACGTTGACAATTTTTATCTATGTGAATACAAGAAGTCATTAGCTCTCGTTTGTTTTTTTTCGCCTCCGAAAACGTCGCGAAACCAATCTGATCTCCGGAAGATAAAAGAACAATCGGAGATGGAAAACCATGGCTGCGAAAGAAACATTGCCGTGTTCGGCGCAATCTATTACTCGGTAACATCAGCCTGCGCCATGCTATTTTATCTATCTTTATAGGTTTAATTTTTTGCAGATGAATCGAAGAAATCCTCTTTTATGCTCTGTCACGTACACAAAGAAATCGGCAAAACTTCACAAACAGCAGCACATTTGGCGTAACTAACTTAGGGACGTAAATTACGTATTTATTCCATTATCCATATAAAAGCTTACCAAACCTGACCCTAACCTGACCTCTCACTGCCCACTGCTTGCTATCAACCTACCTGTATTGAAATGTCACGGGAACGCGTTTTCATTCGCACCACGAATTCTCTCAACAATGTACAGAGGGGTGACCAGTCCACTGTCTGTGGAAATCTGATAAAATCTGTAGAAGTACATGAAACAGTTGACTGTTCACCGCTCTGATAGCTGATATGGTTATAGTGGTTCGAACCGAAAATGCATTCCAGCAACATTTCAGTTTGAAGAGAAGGAAAGGACGTTGGTCAAATGGATCAAAATTGATGAGTAAAAAGCAAAAGCTAAACCAGTTTCCGAGTCCATTGACGCTCCACACGAATTGGACGTCAATTGATTTGTCCGTTGATTGATCAACGTTGACCAGATAACCCAAAACCATTTTGTTGTGCAGCATTTTCTTTACCTTGGAACAATCGTATCTGTTTCCATCATATTTCAGAATCTTTCGAGTACGTGAAATATTTTCCACCTCGACTTCTACCCACTGATGACGAGGTTGTTCTGGAATCTGGTGCCACGATAGATTTGAGATGCGAAGGCAAACAACCTCTCTCGTGGAACTTCACATCTTTAACAGCGGTAAGTATAAACTTATCTGAGTGGGTTAAGAATTCCCCATACAAAACATGCCAGTATTTGTGTGTTTGGCTTTGAAGAGCGCATTTCACCTGGTTGGAGCACTGTGAAAATGCTTCTGTAATAAACCATGTATCATGATAGTTTCCGTTTTCAGGTGTCAAAATATGTCAGCTGAAATCTCCTTGAGATTTTAGCATTTTTGCTTCAGTGTTGCTGATTGTCATATGCAGGATTGGTGTCATACATTGCTCCAGCTAGGTATGACACCAACACATTGTTATTATTCTGTCACCAAGTCCTTTTATTGCAGGTCAATTGTTGGGCTTCCACCCCTTGTCTCAGTTTCAGCCATCTCCAGTGGTATATATCTTACTTTCCCTGCAGACTGGTCATATTTGCTCCTCTCCCGCTCAGCGGATTTTCCATTTAATATTTTCATAATGAATTGTCGGTCATCCCTCATATCCTTATAGAGAACCGAACTTCACCTCATCATAAAGGGACATACCTTTAAATCTTTTTCTGGATACTAAATTATGGCTTTCAGCTGAGAATGTTGACGCAGAGCACTTCATTGTCCAACTTTAAATTGTACAGAACTGACAGGCTTGCAAGGGGAGGAGGTTACTTTATTGCTGTCAAGAGAGATATTCTCAGCTTGCCCGTCACTCAAGGAACTAATCTGTGCCTTGAAGATGTGCAAGAGTTGTTTCATTGCAAAATCATTGCTGGCAACATTTCTCGAATTCTGTGCCGTTACTTGGCTCCTACGGATTTTCAGACGACAGATTTTCACCAGAACTTGGCAGGTCGCCTTGTCCCATCAGCATGATGATCTATATTTGGTCCGTGATCTGAATCTGTCAAAAATTCAACGGAGCCATATTAATTACGAAGACCAAGCAGTATTGACGCTATTTTGTCGATGTAGTAGAAACCATTCGTAGGTAGAAACAATTATTCGGTGAACCCACCGCAGGCAATCAATCTCCATCAGCTCTTCAGAATATTTTGGACCTTGATGTTGGGAACTTCGATTTCCCAGTTCTTGTACCACCAGGGTCACTGTGGAATATATGACCAACGAGCTGTTTTCGCAAGTTTTATCCTGCCGTGCTTGAATAAATCTCCCTCGCGAATTCTAGTTTAGGATTTATGCAAACGTGTTCCAGGCAGATCTGTTTGCAGTTTTAACTGGATCGAGATCCAAAAAGGCCAGTGTCCGGTTCCGGATCCAGCCAGGTTTGATCCCCAGTTAAAATCCATCTGCCGTCAGAGTTTATGCTCAGACATCCGCTGTGAAGGGCTGACAATGTTGTGCATTTTTTATTCCCGTTAATTGTTCGGACCATGCGCACACTTTAATTCATTTTCATCGAAGATTCTGCCAGGAAATTAAACGCCCTGCTTCGCGGCTCTTCTTTACTAAGAATCTCACCAATCCAAAACAATGATTTCCGGTGTGTGTCTCCAACATACGTCTATTTGTTTTATTACTTACCTGATGATTTTCTTTGTTTTGTCCGAATATTAAAATGTAAACAAATAATCACCGCAGCATATTTGCTTATTGTTTCTTTATTTCTTCAAAAAGCCTTCCACAAAATGGGTCGAAGAAATGGGTCACACAGTACAGCGGTAAAAATGAAAGTTCAAAATTGATAGAAAAAATAAAAGTGAAACTGGAACCAAGGGCTGTTCGAATTTTATGTTTATTTTTCTGTCAATTTTACCGTTTGATTTTTACTATGTTGACTACTGTTCTGCGTGCCAGAATCCTTTGACAAACTTGTTTTGTGGAAGGGTTTTGAATAAATTTAATAAAGTAATTAAATAAAAAAAATGTCAATGTATTTGAAAAACATATCCATATCATCTCCCATCATATCCATCGAAAATTGCCGCCAATGTAGGCGCCTGCCGTTAGCATAACTCCCCATTTTAAACTCTCTTTCTCAAAACTTATTGGACATTGACTTTTCTCAGGCATGTTTGAGTTCTCACTTATTTTGAAATATATAGTGATTTTTGTCTGTCTCAATGTGTTCCTTAACGAGAACTTTGTGAAATTACATGGATCTGATCATTGCTTCAACTATTTCCGTTTTATATTTCAGGAATATGATGACAGAGTTGACATATGGCACCACAGGAATCCGGACGCAATCTATCCATTTGTTTCTCATCTGAAAATAGTCAATTCAACTTTTCTCGACACCGGTTTTTATCGTTGTATTTATAATGGAACAACTGATCGCAACAGCGAAGAAAGTGTTGCCAAAATTTATATCTTTATTAGTGGTATGTTTTCATCACTGGAAATCACCAAATTTCGTATAGCATGTCTCCCGAATTCACTGGGCTGGAAGTTTTAGAAGCCCAAAACAAACTTCTTTGATTGCACAAATTTATGTTGTGTTTCTCCACATCACAGATGAGATTTTTGACTCAGAAAATTTTCAGTCAGAAAAAAACTTTTCTGCTTAAAAAAATTCTTAATTTTTTTTGAATTTAAAAAAAAGATTTAAATTTTTTTTTATGAATTTATTTTTTTAAAATTTATTTTTTTTTCAAAAAATTTTTTTTATTATTTTTGAAAAAATAATTTTCTGCTTTCACCAAATTTGGATTTGGACTGTGCTTTCTAAGTGGCACAGTTCTGTTTGTGGATCAAATTCTTCTAAGCCCCGAAAAGTCGTCATCGATTATATTCCACCGCTCATTATACCACTTGTAACAGCAAGGGGGAAGATTGGAAGTTGGTTTCATTCGTAAGAAACTCATAGCTAACATGAGATCCTCAGTGGCTCCTTGAGCAGTTTCTTGGCCCAAAGCTTCCAAAGCTGCTGAAACATGGTGTCGGAAAAGCTCCAGTTGTCCACGTGGAAAAGAGAAAATGCGAAATGGCAGAATCGATCTGCGAGTTGAGGCAGTGCCTCCTATCTATAAGAGGCACTGGTGAAGTGAGCAATGACCATTTTACATCGGAGTCATTCTTCTTTGATGTCTTTTTTGGAGTTGGACAGCTGTTCCGGACTTTCATTTGTTTCGGAATGGTCAGCGATTTTGTATTTCACATTTGGTCCTGATTGATCGCATATGAACACGTTCGAAAATTTCCAAACTCTAAATGGTCTTGTCGATGATGGAAATGAATCCAACACAGAAATAAGATAAAAGATTTACAAAAGTGATCAAGGGCTTAACATTATTTTTATAATCCAAGTAATGTTCGGAAGTTTTGAGTATTGTCACTGACCTTCACAATAAATTCATGCCTAGATTCCTGCTATGATTTCCCTCATTGATATCTGACTATTAAGGCCCATATTTTCTTCCTTTTTTCATCCATTAGACCCTGAGCATCTCCTTGTTAAGCAATCCAGTTTTGAGTTTATGACTGCCAATCAAGGTGAAGATGTGACCTTACCATGTAGACCAACTAGTCCTCAAGTCAATATTACTTTATTCAAAGATGATGAAGAGGTTTGTACACGAAGTTTAGGCAGTTTTGGATGGCGTGTGTATGAAATTACTTAAAATGTCGACAATTGACTGCAAATTTTAATTGACAATTGGATAAAATGGGTATTCGTACAATTCACTGGGAAATATAACAAGTGCAGAAACACACGAAAAATACGGAAGCAGTTAATTAACAAAAAATTTACAACTCATCATGGTTGTCAGAAAGTCTTTGGCTATCATGTCTGGCCAATGATCATGTCGCGTTGAGAATCATGCGAACAAGGGAAGTAAAATCGATATCAGCATGGAATTAGGTACCCGGCAGGCTATTCCAATCTGAAATTCATCGGGGAAAGAGTGGTACAGGCATTTTCCGCGAATGAGAGTGAGGTTTTCCATTCTCAGTCAGTCTTTGCGTGGCTAAAAGCTGTAAGGTAAGGAGAGTGGAATACATGTCACCAACAAAGATAATGCTACCAAACAACTCAAGATGGTGTATAGTGGCGGCGGAAAAAGATTACTCATACGTGTGTTTTTCCCATCTAACTGTTGCCTCCGAAACTTTTTTTCTTTCTTTTTACTATTATGCATTTGGTAGAAATTAAAGCGCCAAATTGCAACGGAGCTTTCTAGAGGTGTCAGATTTTGACATTAGTGATGAAAGGGGATCTTTTATTTCTACAGCATGGAGTTTTTGCTAAAATCTCAAGAATGGAAAATTTTCACATGTATGGTAATCTTTTCCGCCGCCAGTATATATACTCGTCTGCGGATCTCGAGGGACTCAAGATGATCAAGGTCTTTTAAAATGGCATGCATGTACACTGAACTGCTGCTTGCCAAAGTTTCGAGTTATTGCTCTCGCAACTCTTCTCTTAATTTAGTTATGCCCGGTCTTCTATCTAGAGTTAAAATTTAACCCCAGGTTCTACCCTTAAAATAAACCCTTAAACACTTTTAGTTTGTCTGTTTTCTGACAATGTTCTGACAATCGAAGAAAGATATTTAGAATTTTGTACTTTTGTTCCCAATTTCTTTTCGTGCATTTTTCAGAAAAATTACTTCTATAGGCCTGCTATTAGACTTGTAATAACCATTCACTACCATGATTCAATTCTGTTAACATGTATCATGTCAGGAACACTAATGTACTGCCAATTAACCCATTCTAACTTCTCACTGGTTATTCTCCAGGAGTCTTGTTGTGTCTTTGCGGTACCTAATTGCAAACAGGCAGAAATGAATGGCGATACAGCGGGGTTCAAATTGGTGTATGAAATCGTAAAAGCCAAATTGGATTGGACTCCACACCAATTTCATGGGATAGTTGGAACAACAGAACTTCTGCTTTTACAATTGATTAACACATATTGATTCCCTTCCAACTCTTGCAGATTACCATCGAGGACTTGCTAATTCTTTACGACGCCAAATTTGGGTTCACCATTACCAGTGTTGCCATTTTAGAACACGCTGGCATGTACACGTGCTCGGCAGAAGGCAATGGAGTTGTTGATGTCCTCATGATCGAATTGTATATCGCTAAATGTAGGTGTATCCAGCAGTGCTGCTCGACCTGGGATGAAGCAGGGTCTTTTATTCCCACTAACCATACTACGCTTTGTCCTCTCACTCGTTTCTTGCTAATATCAACTAAAACTATGTGTTCTGGGTGGGTTCATTTCACTTCTGCACTTGCATGAGCAACCCGCTTGATTTCTCTGCAAATCCTTCCAAAAAGTTCACCTTTCAAATTCTCTGTGACTTTGTGATCTTTCTTTTTTGCAACATTTGATTTTATCCAATGAGAAAATGAAGCAATGTGAGGTACATTTTCATGATGTTGTTTTTGGTTTATTATTATGTTTTATGTGTTTTAAATTATTAAAAAATTTTCACACTGTTTAAATAATTCAACATATTTAATTTACCTAAAATGTTAAAAAAGATCTTTTTTTCTTCATGCCCAAAAGTCGTTTTTGTTTTCAACCTGTAATCATTCCACAAATTCGGCGTCAAAGCAAAAATCAATTTATGCGTCGATAAGTTGTTACATCTCCCTCCAAGTAACTCAGGCTTGGGATCGCAATAAACTGAACTCGTCGATACAGTTTGAACTTGAGTTGTTTAAAACAACCACCTTGCTAATGTGTGAGATCGGTGGCCAGTTTATTTTACCGCACGAATGACGGCCAATCCCGTTTTCTCACCTGGATTTCAACCGCTAATTGATACATCTCTTCATCTACTAGGGCGCTCAACCAGAAGAACCTCTTTCACAAAATCAATGACTATAGTGGTAACAAAAACCAATCCGTCTGAAATGGATGGCCAAACATTCAGGGTGTATCACTTGACCATGAGGCTGATTCGGAGATTTACGGCCATCAAAGTCTTTGTGCATGGATTCACTGATGCGCGTAAAATGGGATCTTTCGCTGTCCATTTTCAAGATCGCTTTTTGTTTCATTTTCAGGACATGGCAAAGTTTTTTGGGAGTCACCAAAGTCCGATTTGTTCAGATTGAAGTTTCCCAAAAGTGGAGTTTGCTTTTTCGCGCAGTGCCATGTTTAAAACGTGTTATTTTTCATGGTAGCGACGGATGTAATTGTCTGTTGACCATTTTTCAATTGCAATTCGCCAGATTTGGAGAAAATGTTCTATAATTAGGCTCATTATACCGCTTGGAATGGCTTATCCTCTCTCTATCCGCAAGCTGATTTTCTTTTTCTCTATTTTCTTCAGATAAACTTTTCCACCTTGGATGAAATTGAGTCAAAGTATTTTCAATATGATCCAAAAGTAGGTTTGCTAATTCGTTGGGCCAACCTTCGATATCACGAGGGTATTTACACCTGCGAGGCAACGGCTAGCTTTAGAAATGACACGGAGTCGTCCGAGTACATTCTCAAAGTCTTGCGTAAGTTTGTCCGACAGGATTTTGGTGATGGGAGTAAATCGCGCTAACCAACCTCGTGAACGTCTCCAAATGGTGTGCTTATTGAACCATTCCTCATGGCTAACACGAACTTGTGCCCGCAGGACTGGCAAAGTCAAAACCTGAGTTCGTATTCGCTCATCTCACGGACGGGCCCCTGTACCTAATTTTTCATTTTTCCTGCATGTAGTTTTTCAAAAGGTGATGACGAAAAACGTGCATGCATGCTGACGTGGTTAAGTATGGTTAATCCCATGCTTTTAATTTAATCACAGGGCCGGTGGATCTTTTAATCCATCAATTGTTGTCTGTAAGTGCTTGCATTTTTTCGAATCTGAATCCGATTGATGTTTATTCTTGGAGTTTCCTCCTTTCAATCTTCTGACAAAACAAACATTTATGTAAAATTATTTACATTAATGAAAGCATTGATCAATCGGCAGATATCAATCGGAATTTTAATGTCGTACCAATAACGAGGATATTTTTACCCAGATGAAAATTTCTCTGTCTAATATTGAAAGTGAGCTATTCTCAGTGGACCACAAATATCTTCCTGGGAAGGGCGTTCCACTCAGCAACTGTATACGTTATAAAAAGGAAACACTTCCATTTGTCTTTTTGAAAGTTCCAAAAATGTTCCGCAAGTTGAAAGTGATCCTACTGTGAAAAATCGTGTGGGATATTGAGTGCAACTTACTCTAACCGCCAACAGCTGGAAGAACTTGGAAAAAACCAAGCCAGCGCATCACTTCGCTCCTTTCACGCAGCGAATTTCAATCGTGGGCAAAACCCAAATATTTCATAAATCTGGGTAAATGTTTTTGCCATTACAAATGACAACAATCGAGCATCTGCGATCAATGTGCGTCATTGTACGCATTATTTTTCTGTACACGTGAGTGATAATCCACCGCATTTTGTGTCTTTATCGAATCCTTGGCAACTCCGGAGGGTGGGGAAATTTGTTTTCCTTGATTACGCCTCCATCTTTTTACAGTCGCCATGACCATCCTTATAAGATAAAGCCGTTAGCATTTTGAAATTGAAATTGAAATTCTGTATTTTTGGAGTTTCCTCCTCTCAATATTATACATTAAGTGCTGACAGTCACAGTAAAATGCAACAAAAAAACACACATTGGAAAAAAGCAAGAAGCATTTAATGAAATGAAGCAAAAGCATTTAAGAGAGATATAGGGAAGTTTTCCTTTATGTCCCGATCAATAGCGGACTGGAATTCACTCCCAGCCTCTGTGCTGTCCCAACCTTTAAGTACATCAATTCTAAGGCGCAGGCTGCTGTCCTTGTTACAAATTGAGTTTCTGGCTAAATTTGATTGGACTTGAAAGTTTTAGAGCAGATGTTCTGTTTTTCGCCACAGGAGCTTGAAAATTAATTCTTCGGATTTGAAAATATTCGAATTGCTCCATAAACCCAGACATTTATGTCTCTCAGCAACATATCATGAAAGGGAAACACATTTTTTCAGATTGATTGTTTATATTTAGGAGCTTGGCTCCGTTTCATATAACATGTGGATATTACAAAAATAACAAACCAATGGAACAAAATATGTTGAATACATGAAAAGAAGCTCATTCCAAGACATCAAATCCAAAAAGCCTCATTAAAACGACAACAAATACCACAGAGGAATTAAACAGTAAAATTGAGGTGAGACGTGAACATTGTCAGGCCTGGTCGATGGAGCTCTCAAAGAGTGCACTAAGACGTGCTTTCAGTAAATTTATGGAAATGGGGGTTTTAAATATTTTTGCCGGCAAGGAATTCCAGTCAGAAATCGTTCGCTGAAGAAAACAGTATTTCTGCATATCAGTTCTGGGGCATGGAAGAGTCCTTATTTTGAATTGGTGGTCATGACGAGAAATATATGTAGGTCTCATTTGGTCTTGCTCTCGTCTTTGTAATTTGTCTGCCCCATTTCTCGTGTCTGTTTTTCCTGTTTTTTGACGTTTGTTATTATTTTTGTTTTGTGCAAAAGTGTCATTGTTATGTATGATAGTGGGGAAACCCCCACAAAATACAGTCATTCAATAATGCGTTGTCTGTCAGCACAATCAAGTTAGTGAAATGTACTTTGTGTTCGCCGTCAAAATAAACTTGATAAACGAAGCTTAATAATCTAGGCTATTCCTGACCTATGAAAAAGTCTAAAAACATGCCAGAGGTCGCATGTGAGATTGTCAGTCGCCGCTTGCCTCCTTCTAGCAAAATGATTTGCTAAGTAGGTTGTTTTTCTCCTAAAAGGATTAAATCGATAAATGCTCCGCGGATTTGAGGCCATAAAATCTGTTTCGTTTAGTGGACACTCTGTTGACTACTGCAGAACACTACAATTCGGCTTCTGACCGAAACCTGGTTGCTGATTCCGGTGTCATAAAGGAAAAATCGAATAAGGTCAGAAGAAGACGAAAATGAAAACATTTTAAGAAACTTCCTTTGCATGCATGTTTCTACTGCTTTGCATGGAGTCGTTGCGTGATGCGATTCTGCATGCCGTTTACATCACAATATACCTTTCCCCATTGCATGCAACGCAGCTATTTAAGCCCGGCGTTTCTTTTCATGGACATCTTAACAGAATTCTTCAAATTATAATTTGATCATGATAAGACTTTTGGTTTACTTTTGGTTTAGTGTTTTTCACTTTTATTTTAGAGAGGAGAACTATGATTTTGATTTTCAGGAACAGTACAAGAGCGCAGGCAGAGTGCAAAAAGTGAAAACTCTAAGATGGGTGCCGTTTTTCATTCCATATACTCTCACTAAATATACCGTGCAGCATTAAAAATGAAGTTATTGTTACCCATTGGCAGAATACTTGCAGCACTATAAACTGAATACAGTGAGCTCATTTTTCTCTGAATGGTCAAAATGCAGCGAAAATGCGAATAATTTGAACGGCGAGCCTCAATAATTGTGAGATACGGGACTTAAAAGTGTCTTTGAGGAGGTGTGAAAAATGTCCAGTAATTAGCATTTTGAGTTGCCAAGATCTTCTTGCCAACTAATGGAATGGCCACACTCTGTGTCCATAAGGGTTTCTTTAGCCATAAATATGTTTTTAGACTTTACTCATCTCTTGAAGAAAGTTTCGCGTTAGTTTTTACAACAGTGGCATTTCTGATGCGTTTCGGAAAGAGAAGTTATGAAGGTGAGAGGAGGGAGAATTCAAAAACAGCAAAGAAAATTGGTAACCACAAGTAAATTTTGCGTAACTTTGACTTTCGCTTAATTTGTTCGCGGAACATGCATCTTATCATTTTTCATAACCTTTTTACGAAATGGTTTCGTTTTTAACATTACAAACCGGCGAATGGTACTTTAGCACAAATAAAAAAAAAATACTCCTGCACGACATCTCATTTTAAAAATCGCATGTTTTCTCTAAAATTTTCGCATGTTTTCTCTCTTCCATAAATCCCTGCAACAGCGACCGGCTCGGTTCCTCAACCTTCAATTGACAGCAGTTTGGCTCGGCATGTGGTTTTGGGTAACTCTTTCACATTGGAGTGCTCTGTTGTCATCGAACTCGGCGCCATCGTCGATCTAGACTGGCAAATCCCAAATCCAGACGCCTTGAAAGTAAGTCTCGCTTAGAAAGATTTTTGACAGATTTTTGACAGACTATTTTCTTTAGATTTTACCATAGATTTATAGATTTTTGACTATATTTTTGACGATATGTAGAATCTGGTGCTTTCAACGTTGATATCGGCTATTTGGACAAATCAATGAGGTGCTAACTCATTTGTTAATTTTTATCATCACATGTTTGGATAATGTATGGGTGATTTTCTTACCAGGTTTTTCTTACCTTATAAAATTCTCACCGTGGCCGCCAAGAGGGATTGTGTTCTCTCGAATACTTATGGTCAATCGTGCCATCCTTATGGCCTACTGCACGCCAGCGAGTGAAACAATTATTGATTATCGGACAATATGTATACTGCTTAACAAAGTTTGCATTTTTACATGTCTTTTTTTCGGACAGCATCTAATTAATTGTGCGTTCACTATTCACTGCGTCCGCGAATAATTCGAAATAATAACAAGTTTAAAACCAATCGTGGCATTTTCCAATTGCATCTTTATCGGACTCAGCCTCCTCTGTCTGTTGACATATTGTAAACCTTCGCCTGTGAGCTCTTTACTTTGTCACCTGTACGTTGGTTTCGTAATTGACTTCCGATAATCCTGCTAAACGTCAACACTTTTTTCCTT
>JASGXE010012688.1:0-14525 GCA_030068105.1 Sinentomon sp. SZTP_YWyxl
GTCAGGGAAGCAAGCTACGACACAGTGTTGCGCAGACGGTAAACTGTGTGGGCGACGCCATTGCTGAATCGCCGCTTGATGCAATGCCGGAGAGAGAGAGAGAGGAGAAGATTGCATTGTTGGGTTCCACAAAAGCGGCAATAAAAGATCCATTCACAGGCAGCGGCCGTGTAGCGCAATGGTTAGCGCAATCGCTTCCCGTTTGAGAGGTCCCCGGTTCGAGCCGCGGCAGGAGCAGAATTTGGCCGATCTACGGATTGCTCGGATGCGCTTATGTCCGTTTTGTTTTCTTTGTCATGATTTCCTTTCTTTTGCTATGTTTTCATTTTTCTATATGTTTCGGGGAATTTCACTCTGTTTTTGGAGAGTTTTGTCTTTTTGTGTGCCAAGAGAAAAAAAAGGATCATTGGACCCCAATTGCTATCTGGCCATGGATCCGAAAATTGTTGGCATGGTGAATCTTAAAATTCGTCTTGGCAAAAACATGCCACCGCACATTTTTCTTTGGGGAATTTCGCTTAAAAATAAAATCCGGAGAGAACAGCGAGGGGGAATAATTTTTTTTTCACCGAGGAGGAATAATTTCCGACACAGTTTTGCGCAGACGTAAAACTGTGTAGGCGACGCTATTGCTGAATGGGCAACGGGTTTATTTTTTGAATTTTATTTTCAGTTCTTTTGCAGAACATTTTTACAGTTCAAAAGACCTGTACGCAGATCATTTTTACAGTTCAAAATACCTGTACGCATGTGGTTCAGTATGGTCTTGCGGGCGGAACCGCACCAGGGTACCAAAGGGCAGATCCGTGTGCGCGGAATAAAACATCTTTTTTCGGAAGGTCTAAAAATTCCGCAAAAAGTGCCAGGTGAAAATCAACTTTAGGATAGGTTAGGTTGGATTAGAGTAGGTTAGGATAGGTTAGTATAGGGTTAGGATGTGTTAATTTTGGTTTGAGTTTTCGGCCCTCACAACACTTTTTAGACCTTCCGAAAATTAGATGTTATTCCGGCGAAACCCCTATCGGGGGTGACATTTTGAATGCAATATTCGTGTTTCACAGGACAAATTTCCAAAAGCAGATGCCGGGTGGGGGCAAACGGAACTCCTGGGAGCCGCAGCTCGGTTTCATGTTCCAAGAGAGGCTCCGACTATTTGGGTGATGCCTCTCAGTCTCATGCTATTTTCGAGGCACTGGAACATGGTGAGGACGAGGTCGTGGCCGGGACTCTTGGCGATCCGAACGCAGTAATTCATTAATGTCCCCAAGATTTTTAAATTGAAATTCCGGGTTTAGGTTAGGATAGGTTAGGTTAGGTCAGGTATGGTTGGGTTTACTTTGGTAATTCGGTGGCCAACATATGGGGCCTTCGTCCCATGATAGAAAAAAGCTGGGCTCTTGGCCATGCAATTATGTCCCCCTCAGGCGCCATCATGCGGTATAGGTTGTGTCTTTTCAGTCGGGTAGTCGGTTAGGTCAGGAGGTTACATTGGGTTAGGTTAGGTCAGGTTAGGTTGTTAGAAAGGTTTCTCTGTGCAGCGAAATTGAAACCTAACTTTAAACAACCTGAACCTCACCCAACCCAATTTGCAGGAACAAAGAAATAAAGTGGGAACAAAAAAATAAAAAAACAAACCAGGAACAAAGAAAATCAACGAAATGAAAACCGTTTGTTGATTCCATTGGTGATCCGCAATTCCACGATACAGAGAAAAGACATGCCCTCTACTGTCCGATGGTGCAAATGGGGGACACAATTGCATGGCTCAGAGAACAGCAATTTTCTGAAAATTTATTGTGCAAAATTTATTGTGAAAATTTATTTGTGCAATTGTGTCCCCCTTGTCAACGACATAACGCGAAATTCCCTGTGATTTCCCGGTGACCAATATGGTACTCAATACATTTCTTATACTCATATACATTTTTCTGCATTTGCAAAATGTTTCGTGAGCTGATTCTATTCTGAAAAATACGGAGCAACGGCAAATTAGACTTGCAATTTCGGGGACATTCCACCCCATTTTCGGTAAAAATGCATTTTTTCGCCTTTTTTAAATGATTGGAAAAAACGCAGTCAACCATGTGTATCTCAGCTCAAGGAAAGGTCAAATTTGGATTTTGGCACAAATATCGTGTGTTTTCCAGGTTTTCCACAGAATTTTGAATTCCCTGTTATCCAGGTTTTCTAGGTGCGGGACACTGGGCCTTTTTTAAACGAAGCCCATCTTTCATGCCGCGGATGATTTTCTTTTTAAATGCAATTTTGTACACAAAAAGAAAAATATCCGCGGCCTAAAAGATGGGCTTCGTTTAAAAAATCGGCCCACACTGTTTATGTTGTGTGCGTTGTGTATTCACGAAGGCGTTGGCCTTCGTTAACAGTGTTCATTTTGTGCTTGAGAAGTGGAACCCCAGGGCACGCTTACCTGAACCGAATGTGTTCGAACAGTTTCATACAAATTCGAACTTCAATCCATTCGGACCAAATAACGCCGTTCTGACTTGAATCGTGGAACCAAACATCAGTTCGGACGAAAGTACGTTTTATCTGGGTCAGCTAACTTGACAGGTCAGGTTACGTTAGGTTCGGTAAGGTTCGATATCATTAAGTTTGCATGTTTTTAAGATCGAATGGTCTTTCAGATCTAATTTATTCAAGCTCCAATGTTTTCAATTCGAATTTTCGTGTTAAGCGCCACTCGGACCAAAGTACATTCGAACCAGGGGACACTTTCCCGTTCCAAAGGACGTTCCCCGTCTGTGCTTTGGCTGTAATGTGGTAAAGTGTACATTAATGTTGCGCCGGGCAATCCCAGTTTTCCGGACAAAGGCCCCATGCATGTGTTTTATCGCGTTTGTACTAATCGGGCCAGTGGGCCCGAAGGGCCCACTAGTTGGAAGAAAAGTTCTGCGCATGTTTCTTTCAACCGGTTTGGTTCAAACTTTGAGGTCACACATCTTGAGGTCAGATAAGGGGGGGCCCTTCGGATTGTCAAAAATAATTAAAAAATAGTATGTTATGTTTTGAGACGAAATTTTCACAAAATGTTGCTGATTCCACTGGTGCGATCCATTTTCTAATTCCATTATGATTTAAAGTTATGGACTCAAATGCACAGGTGCCAAAATTATTTTTTTACTCTAATGCATAATCTCTTCGTAAAATGTTCTCTTTCATAAAATGACTGTTGCAAGAAAGGACAAAATTTGACAATTTGAGCCAAATCAGGAGTTTAAAAAACAAACCTCATTACGCCAAAATTTCAACATTCGGCTGAGACATGGCATAAAAAATTCGACGATAGTCGATACCAACAAGGCTTTTTATGTCGAAAAAAAAATCACCTGTTCGCAAATCTTCAAACTCCTTAGAACAGCGATTTTTCCAGTTCGGTAAACTTTTGAATGCTGCGAGTCTCAGCTAAGATTTTCAAGTTTGCATCCTCATGTAATAAAGGTGCCCTGAGTTGGCTAGAATGATCAAAATCAGTATATCTTGTGGTGTCATTTTTGAAATTATTGCAGAACATAACATTAAGCACTTTTTGACCCGGATAAGCTTTTTTTGTTTCTGGAGCCAAAGTGAAGATGGGCTTCAGTACGATTTCGTATTCTGACATTTCTTGCCAAATTCTTTCTCAATTTTGGTCTCTTTGGAGAAAACCAGTTTTCCAGCTGCAAGAGCATAGCGCTCTTTGCGGACACCCTGTCCTGTTTGGTTTTACAATAAAATAAAAATTAGGGATACGGTGTGAGATTGCAGGCAAACTCCTCGCTGTCGACCGGCACTTTGCCGGCGGCATATAAAGTTGCCTTGTTTTTTTGCGATTTGCATCACACTTTTTCCTTTTTTTCCGTATATGAGGTAGCCTGTGTTTGGGCCCTGTGTGGCCAAGGCAGTGACCCTCGCATTAGAAAGCTCGTTAAAATATGCTCGTCGCTTGCCAGTCAAGGCAGCCGAGCATAGGAGAGGCTTCTGCGGAGGCCGGGTATGTTGGCTCTTGATGCCCGGATGAAGCCCGTGCGGGACCGGGAATAAAACTGCCCCGAAGGGGACAGGATAAAAACTGCCAGGAAGGCAGGTTTAAAACCGGCAGAGCCGGGATTTTTTTTTTTCCAAGCAAAGCTTGGGCTTTAAAACCGGTACCTGAACGCGGGATATAAACCGAGCCAAGGCCTGCCGGCCCGTTGCCGAAGCGGAGCCCCTCCTTTTTTCTTTCCCAATGCTCTGTGACTCACCACCATGCGAACGCTAGCTGGAGTGGCGGTATACAAGGTGAGTCACCTCGAATGTAGGTATTTTTCGATCGCATTTTCTGCGAAAACGGTTGCTCCTGCAATTGTGGTGCCATGAGAGGTTTTGGAGCCTGGTTCAATTGCGGTTTGTTTGGATCCATTGGGCTCTTCCGAAGTGCCACCCCTATGCCATTTTTGGAGAAGGGTAGTTAGGCCTGTTTTCTATGCAGCGCATTATCTCCGGAACTGTGCTTGGGAGGTCTGTGGTTTAAATTACAAAGTTGTTCATTTCCTTGTCCTGAAGGCACCAGAAGTGGTCCGAATCAAACCCACCCCTTGGTTGAATTTTTAGGGGTGTTTTTCGTTTTCGCAAAAAATGCGATCGAAAAATACCTACATTCGAGGTGACTCACCCTGTATAAATAATAATGGTGCTGTTAACCACGCCAAGGGCAGTCCGAAGCCTGCCAAGCGCCTAACGGCGTAAGTGGGACGGGCAGTCACCAATTCATTGTTTTAAGGGGCATTTTGTTACCCCATATCTTTAATAGCACTTATGATTTTGGCACCGCGGGAAAAAAGTCGCAGATTGGGCAGCCATGTGACAGTCAACAGTCAGAAAAGGAAGGAAGATCAGTCGCTTTCACGACATTTTCGCAACTTAGCTGGGGTAGTTATTTTGGTGACCGAATAGAAGAAGGTTCAATCTTGCTCAAGACATTTTCTAAAAATTTCTGCGGTGCTCAGTTTGAACATAAATGTAGTTTAGAGACAGTACCAATATTTGATGGTCAATATCTCTGTTAACCGACATTGGAGGAAAAAAGAAACTGACACTAAAATAAAAACGAGCCATCTTTCCTCCATTTTGCAAAGTTTCTATTCCCTTCAAATGGTGATGATCGTCTGCCCCTCCGTGGGTCGCCCCCACCATTCCTTAAAACACTTTTTTAACAGTTTTTGGGTGGCTATTGCGGAAATGGGCAGTCGGAGCACTTAATATTTTTTGTTCAGCATACCTTTGCAAATCTGTCCTCGAAAAATGGCTTTTGTGCGGCGACCCTAATCTCTTCATATCGCAGTTAAGGGGGGGTGGGGGGTCAAAATACCAACTTCGATGTTCATCGACCGATTTGGCTCAAATTTGACACACAGTTGGGCATCATGGTCGGCAGTTTATTCACAAAATTTTGGCACCCTACCTCAAGTGGTTTCCAAGTTATTCACAAATAACTGGTCAAAAGAGTGCAAAACTTTTAGCGCATGCTGTGGGAAAATCGCAAGACATCTTGTGATCTGGTTTTCATCAAAGTTGCCCAAAAAGACTTACTTTTTGACTGATGAAGCCAGTTTTTCAACATTTGACTTGAAAAGTGGATAAAAACACTCGGAAACAGCAGTTATGTAACTAGCGAGCATGTAAAATGAGAAGCACATGCAAGAAGTTAGATCTTGAGTCAAAAAATGCATTTCTGACTTCATCAGTCAAAAAAAACACACTTTTTTCGTCAAGTGTGCCAAATTTTACCTCTCAAACACTTCTGGTTGCTGAGAAAAAGCAAGCGGAAGTTCAAAAATACCTGGAAAAACGAAAGCGGTTAAAATGCGCCTTGAATTTAGTGGATTTTTCAAAGTAAATGAGAAAAAAGTGTCGCGTGGGAATCGCGGTAGCTCTTCAATAAATAAAGCTACAGCAATGGTAATTATATCATTGGAATCAGCATGAAACGGACCATTTGGTGGTGCCAATGTGAACAAAGAACAAAAATTTAGTTTTTTCACATTTTCTGACCCCCCGCCCCCCCTTAAAACAAGACCACCACAATTTGAGCTTTTTGGATCTTTGGGAGGCAGCCCGGGCATGTTTCACTTGATCCGTTGACGCTCTCCTGAAAATTGGACGGTTCTACAATGAAATCTTACCTCCTCCATGAATACCCCCAAATGGGCCCATTTGGGGACCCCCCCCTGAATAACATGGAAATGGGGGCCCGGAGCAAAATTTTTTTAACAAATACCTATAAATTTCGATTTGTTTCGTCATCAGGACCATCTCCACGGATTTTGGCCAAATATTTTCGGAACAACTTGTATACTTTTTCTATTGTTGGCTCATTTGCTCTATAGAAGGTTCGTCGAATAAAGAAAAGGTGCTGAATTGGTGTTACGGACCACCTGGCAGGGTGCTCAGCGATCTGTCAAAATGGAATTCCCTGATTTTCCCTGACTTCTCAATGCACTTTCCCGGATACCGATCCGAAGAGATTTGGAGAAGGGGGAGGGGGGAAAGGGGGAGGAGGGGATGGGGAGGGGGGAAAGGGGGAGGAGGGGAGGGGGAGGGGGGGAAAGGGGGAGGAGGGGATGGGGAGGAGGGGAGGGGGAGGGAGGGGAGAAGTGCATCTGCTGAACCAACAGACACACGGGCTCCTTTTCATTGAAGTTATTTGTTACAAACAGCAGTTCAAAGAAAGAAATACAAATCAGATCTATCTCACTTTCGTGGATGGGGGCGCACCCCTCCGTCCGAACACTCTCCTCCGTTTCCCTGCCCCCCGGCACCCACAGAGCCGTTCCTGTACGAGGTCACAGTGTGACAACGCGGGGAGAACAGGAACGTGGGAGCACAAAAGCCATACAGAAGTAAAGAATAGAAATCAATGAATACAGTAGCAAACTCCCCACCGCGGCTCACCGCAGTGAAAGGGAGGGGATTGGGTGGGGAACCCTTGGTTCCTGTGGCCCTTTTCGTTTGAGAGCCTGCCGCTTTGCGGGGGGAATCAGGCCTTGGAGCGGGGGGTGCATATGCAGAATCTGTCTTTCAATAAGTTTTACAAGTGGAAAAATCTGCCGCTCCAATGGCCGGATAGCGATAGACAACCATCCGACCTCTCGTAACAGGGAGCAGGCTAGTGAACCTTGGACCACGGCGCTCCCCGGTGTTCAGAACAATCTAAAATTTATTTTTGGTCCAGTGACAAAATGTCCTACGACCCCCTATTCCCCCAAAATCTTCAGTTGCCATGGCAACATATTACTTGGGGAAAGCTCTATCTTGATAATGGGGGGGGGATATGAGTACTGTACCATCACTGATTAATTTAGACTCGTATGACCATCAAGAACACTCCATATCAAGAATGCCTCCACTTTACTAAAAGTTCAAAGCTCCACTATAACTGAATTTGGTTCACGTGGCTCATGCATAATCCAGAACATCGTTTGCCTATGAGAGTGGATGTGTTGGGGGCATGATAAGATGACCCCCTGGACGTAAACATGATTCAGTTATTGTGGATCACCTTAACAAGCAAGGGGTATGATGAGAGTGAGAGTGAAGGCTATTTTGCAGGCTTTTGGGCTTTTTGCATTGGAGACAGTTCTTCCAGAAGACTTAACCGTCCTGGCTGGACTTGAGCTCTGAGTTTTGAATGTTGATCAGTTAAAGATGCTGGCTTACCCTGGAATGGTGCTTAAATGCAACTTTCTTTAATTATTTTCATTTATGTCAAGAGCGGACATGATGCCAATCAAGCGAAAGCCAACTCGACTGCCACTCGAGGTGTTTTTGTTTGACTGGACACTGCATTCACCCCTCCCAAATGGCAATTCAAAAACATGGGAACATTTAAAAACTTTGGAAATGTCATGTACAAAAGCCAATGCTTGGAGTGTCAAAGCATCAAACTGGTTAACTATATTCTTCTGATGTTTTTACACGATAAAAAAAAACTTTCCACGGTTTGCAAAGTAAATAATAACTAAAGCACACGGATAGGAGCATCCATAGAGAACGGAAGGGACAACCACAGAAACAGCAAAACCGCATCCAAAAACTCCAATCGAACAAACACTTACTTCGGTCGAGTATATCGACACGTCCGGCATGCCTGGTCCAATGCAAGAGAGAGCAACATAGGAACTGTTTAAGCTGAAATCCTCAGTCGACGTTGAAACATACTTGCATTCCAGGCCTAATGACGTTTCGAGACCACACGTCAAACAGATCTGAGGTGATCCCTTCTTTGGATCCAGATGGGTGTCCGTTTTATAAAGATGCCTCTCACCGGGCTTGCCCTCTCGTGTCGCTACAAAATATCTGAATGAGAAAAAACACCACAAGCTCTGCAAAACACTGTCAGAGGCACAGCTGTTGCAATAACATTCTATACACGAAAAGAAAAGAAAAAACATTTATTTTGGCACCATTCCACACCTCCATCGCAAAAACATCAAATGCCCCGATGTGAAAAGAATGCTCAGACATGAAAATCTGAACATATTGCTGAGTGGTTTTTCCTTGCAAGTTGCAACTTAAAAAACAAACGTGCATCATATTTCGTAATTGGATTTTCTGTGCCTGAAATGACACAATGCAATTGCACATTATCCAAACAGAAGACAAGCACATGGTGCAGGTCATTGGGGAGGGGAGTGATTGAATTGGGCATGCTCTGAATCTGGAACCATAACACAAGGCAGATTGCACAATTATTGTGACCAATAAAGAGTGAACGACTGGAAAGCCCTTCAGAACGATGATTTCGGACAATATTTGATCACCAGTATCTATCGGACATTTCTGGGCATCTGAGAAGTTGCCAGTTCCTGTGATGCCAGCAAAGGCAGGCATAAGGTTTCGAGGTTTATGTATAAAGAAACCTGTATAAACCTGTTTCGAGGAAACCTGTATAAGGTTTCGAGGTTTTATGTTTTAAGGTTTAGTTGTGTTAGCAGGCTGGAGGTTGGTGGACGGACAACAGAATACCTGCAGCAGGTGGAAGGGGGGAAGGAAGGGGGAAAGCAGATATGAGAAGATAATCAAACTAAACGACAACAGAAAAGCAACAAACACTAACACTTCATCATTTGCCTCATCCCAAAATGCAATCTGCGTCACAACAAGACGTCCGGTCGACAGTGAAACAGATTTGGCTGGGGATGTCAGACTCTCCCTCGTAACCCTTGTAACATGCTTGAAATTACCAGCCTCGCCTTGTGACTGAGGCAGAATTAGGAGCAGATTCCGTCCATCAGATGAAAACAATGGAGGACTGAAAAGATCCAACCAGCCACCTGACTGTGTGATATGTAATGCCTGTGAATAAACAGAATTAAAAAAGGGCAAATAATAATCATCCTCAAAAAGATCACTGTAGTTTAAGGGGGGGGGTAGGGTCAAAAAATGAAAATAACATGATTTTTGGACTTCATGCTTTTTGATGTCACCAAATAGCCCATTTCATACCCAATGATATAATAATTGCCATTACTGTAGCTCTATTGGTTGGCAAGCTATCGCGATTCCCGTGCGACACTATTTTCGTGCAACAGCGTATTTTGCAGAAACTTCGAAAAATGCACAGTATTCAAAGCACGTTTTTACCGCTTTCACATTTTTGACATTTTTTGAACTTTCGCATGCTTTTTCTCAGCCACCAGAAGTGCTAGAGAGGTAAAATTTGGCACACTGGATGAAAAAAGTATGCTCTTTTGGGTGATAGAGCCGGAATTTCAATATTTTAAGTTGTTCATAATGTTTTGGGCCATTATCAGGAAAAAGGTCTATCGCTTTTGCCGCAAATGAGGAATATGAAGGAATGTTACATGTTTTTGAGAAAAACTTTAAAAAGCGGCTCTTTCACCCAAAAATTCATTGCTTTTGCGACATTTTAGTCCAAACCAGATCAAAAAAATCTCTACCGGTTCTCCTATAATCTTGCACTAAAGTTAGGACACCAAATTGTGACCTTTGACCCCATAACTCAGAAATGACTTGACCCAATGAGGTGAATTTTTGTGTGAGTGACCTTCCATATGAGCCCTAACAGTTTGCCAAATTTGAACAAAATCGGATCATAAACACGGAAGTTGGCATTTTGACCCAGTTGGCGATCACTGAAGTTGGCAATCAACTTCAGTGTTTTCACCGATTTTTCTGAGAGGGCATAATTAGCCTCTTAAAAGGAATGTCTGTGCAAAATTTCAATGCTGTACCACACCTGGTCCGTGAGATATTCAACAAATAAGATAAAACATCAGTGCAAACTTTGTAATAGTCTCAACTGGAAGGCCAGAACCTCTTTCGCCACAGTGATAAGACGTTTCTGGACCAAAAATGCTCAGAAATTGACTGACAGAGCCCAAATTTTAAAATTTTCACTCTAAGGTCATGTTTTTCTGTAAAAATTTATTCGCGGTAAAAATCAACCATTAAGCAATGAACCATCAAATTAAGCAATGAAATGCTATTTGATGGAAAAGGGTGAAAAAATAAGAAATCTGGCTCTGTCAATCAACTCAGCACCCTTTTTACCTGAGTATACCAATTTTCACCTTTCTAACCCTAAAAACTACAGAAATATGCTATAATGAAAGTCTATGAAAGTCCTTTTTGAACCGGAAATCAAAAATCGAGAAAAACAGGTTTTTCGAATGGTAAATTTTATGGGAAATGAAAATGCATTGGTTGAATTTGCATCGTATAATGAAATTCGGTATTGTGAAGCCATTTCTCTCTATTTTACTCATTTTTGGCCGAAAATGCTCAAAAGCATCATAGTAGCAGGGGGAAAAGCATTTAAAAACATGAGAAATTTCCTTTTTTTCAGCTTTTCGTGGTGGGCCCCCCTTAAACTGGTCAGAATTTGCAACTGTTTGAATTCATTTTTTTAATAAGAATACTGCTTCATGAATGGTTCCGAAACTCGCAGAAGGCATGATGAGGTCATGAGGAGCTGATGCTGGACTCTTCTGCCACACTTCAAAAAAAAAAAAAAGAGTATTAAACTTTGTTAACACACACCTGGATCGATTTTGACATCTCACCACGATAGTATCTTCTGCGGGAATGAAGTTCTCACAGGTTTGGCTCGAGCAGACGACTATGTGCTGGGCGCATTTAGAGTTTTTTGTGAAAGGTTGGAAATCTGACAAATTTTCCAGATTGAAAACCTCCTGTGCCACTCGTGCTTGGCTCAGGCCTGTGACTTCCTCAGGCCACAGGCCTCAACCATGCCTGGCACCAGTTCTTCAAGAAACGTCCACCCCTTTTTCCTCTTCCGTCTCTGAGCCAGGCACGAGTGGCACAAGAGGATTTCAATCTGGAAAATTCGTCAGATTTCAACCTCTGCTATCACAAAAAACGTCAAATGCGCCCAGCACATCATCGTCTGCTCCAGCCAAACCTGTGAGAACTTCAGTCCTGCAGAAGATGCCATCGTGGTGAGATGGCGAAATCGATCCAGGTGTGTGTTAAAGTTTAATTCTCTCTTTTCCTTTTAAAGTGTGGCAGAAGAGTCCAGCACCAGATACTCATAATAACCTCACACGTTTCATAACCATCATCATAGGTACTGCATCTGAATACCATCAGGCGGATTGATAGATGGAACAGATTGATTGATTGATACACATTTTGTAAATTGTTCCCCACTGGACGAGGTTCTTCCTGCCTCCTGCGGGGGTACAGTCCCATAAGACTTTAATAAGAGTAAGAGGCAGGTTAGGTTTTAGGTTAGGTTTACCAAAGTGAGTTTCCACCGTAGGATTCAGGACAGGTGTAGATATTGTGTTGTGTTATCTGGTTTAAAGGTGTGGAACGCACTCTCATCAGTTTGTTTCTTGTAATGATAATGATCATGCTTCTGTCCGCTTTCATTTTCCTAAATTTCATCGGCAGAATTTGCAAGGACACCTTCTTCTGTGCATATTGATCAATGCATAAATCGATTCTGGTGAATGCATAAAACAATGGCAACCAGGTGGCATTGAAAACAAACATTGCATAAAGTAAACAACATAGGCAGCAAAACAACATGCAATGCCAGATTTCTTTGTCCTCCGCAAAACAAAATATTTAGCTAAAAGTTTCAGCACTTATTTCACGAGCATCGTGAAAAACCCGACCTCAAAGCACACCAGTCACTCACTATCCTACATGCAAAGGAATATTTTCCCACGTGAAATAACCCAACTCTACTGGAGCAGATCTACATTTTGTGACAGATCTACATTTTGAAAATGTTGACCACCAAGTCAAATTTAACAGGCCAATGCTGCTGGGCATGAACGGTTGCATCCAGTTACAAAGCGAGCTGCTCATCCTTGGATTCAACATCTATGCGCCGATATCCGCTCCAGCATAACCATTTATTTTGTTGGCTATTTCCACAACTTCGCACAAACATGAGTAAATTGACTCTGAAAATCTATCGCGCAATACGAGAAGCTCCATAAGATATCGACCAGAAAGGAAAAGAGCTGAGTGCAGTCAGTCAGGCACAGGGACACCTTGTTGCAGGAACCAAGATCGGTGAACGCGTACAAAAGGAGGTCGTCTCAATGGGAAAACAGCAATCTCGAAGGCTTTGAGATGTCAAAAATGTGACGTCATTGGTGGATGCAGGAGTCTTCCGCCAATTGCAGGGGTGCATATATTTTGCTTTTCCAGTGTGTTGCCACCGCCGCTGCTTGCCACCGCAGCTGCCTTGCCACAGGGCGGTTACCTGTCCCGTTCTGTTGTTGATGTTGTTTGGCTTTCGGCTTGCTTTTCAGACAATATGAGAGCAAAATTATCACTGGAAATTCCAGTTCCGGCCAGGTAAACATGCACCCATCGGAGCACCAAAACGACAACTGCTGTGATCGGCTTTCAATTTTCTCTCACCCAGGTTTTGGAGTGAGCAACTGTGCACTGCCATAATATTTGTTTCCTTCGTTTTTACACAGAACTGGATTTCCCACCCAAAGTTCTTTCACTGGCAATGACGACGCAAAATGGACCGATTTTTCGCGCTGGGCGGAATTTACTTGTTGGCGAATTTGTGACCTGGTCATGTGGGGGAGAAACTGACAACAGTCGAGGCGAGGCCTGTGTTGTGAATTCTCCTTGTCAAAGCGTGGATCTCATCATGTGCCGATGTTGCTGTGATGAGATCGGGGCTCCAGTAGGTACCTTTATTTTATCGATTGGGCCTACCAAAAGAGCATGACGTGTTTTTCTCTTTTCTATATTTTCGTCGATCATCGCATTTGGAACCAGCTCGAATTTTTTTCATGTCAGATGGTCGCAGAACCTACTCACAGATTTTCAAAGTGGACTTGGAGAACCACGCTTCTTGTGCATGATCCAACTGAAGGAATTCACTTCAATTTCGCTTTAGCTCCGTTTTGAAAAAATTGGCGATTCCAGGAATCGAACCCACGACCATCCAATCCACCGAAAAAAATGCAGACGCTCGAACCAACTGAGCTATCGAAGAATCTTATAGAACACTTCTGTTTCTTTCGCATTTATGGCGAGATCGGAATTTTCATCTGTGAGCGTGCATTGCTCTGCACCTGAAATGGGTTCGCAAATCGTTCCAGCCCAGAGTCACCTGTCGTACCCATCACGTCTTCGTGCCTCTGTCCTCCAAGTGGCCCTTGTTCCCGAGATGGTTCATTTTTTCAAACAAAACAACCAAGTGCATGCCGCAGAAGTGCGTTTTTTAATACAATCCAAAATGATTTTGTTCAAAATCCCAACAGCAACCGCAGAAAACTGTGTTGGTTGGTTTCTGCCTTTTCCACAAATGAACAACCAATCACAACACGACTCGGAAAACCCTCCATTGAGACGACCTCCTTTTATACGTTTACCGACCTTGGCAGGAACGATCCCTCAGGAAATCCAACCATCAGCACATCACTTCAAAAACAGTGTGTTACTTCTGCACGTGCACCACGAACGGTATATTCACAAAATGAAGACATATCAATGCGGGAAACGGCTTTTGATATGTCTTCATTTTGTGAACACAGTGTGTGCTATTGTGGCAAACGAATGCACAAAAATCAACATGATATTTTGAATTTCAACATTTGCTTCTGCAATTGCATTGTGCAGAGCGCAATGATGAAAAGAGAAATGGGGTGGCTGGTGCACTGATGTCAGTCACATTCCTTGAGTGTTGTTGGCACTTGGTGCTGGCTGCTCTTCCGTGGCCAACGCAAGTTAATGAACATCAATCTCAAAACTTTTTTTTTGCCTAAAATATAGCTTTGAGACATTTTTCCTGGTTAGTTCAGCTTTGCAAGACCACCTGTGCATTGATGATAAAGGATTCTTCCAACAATTATCCCTTTAACCCCCAGACAATCAAAGAGGGTGACGTGGTCAACAGTACCATCTGAAAATACCGCCACTTTTGCTGACTTTTCTTGGGCGATGTGGGCAAGAGCATCGAAAAAAGGGGGGCTATCCCCGTTTCCGGGTCCAAACAGGATTGGTTCCTTTTTCCCTCTTTT
>JASGXE010012689.1:0-12714 GCA_030068105.1 Sinentomon sp. SZTP_YWyxl
TGTACCAGAAAAATGACTCAGCAGTGAGATCAGTAAATGGCAAGCACATATGCTTGAAACCACCTAAGTATGAATGCATACTATGATTTTGAACCTGGTTAGGCCTGGCCTGTTTGCAAATGGCTTTTTGTAATGCCAAATTTGTTTTCCTTTCTCTCGATCTAACTGTCTTCAAAAAATTATACCTACTCTGCCAAATAAAAACACATTTATTTATCACAGTTCGTTCAGCAGTGAGCAGTTTTGCTCATTTGAAATGCTTCCGACTCAGAGACTTGTTGGAAAAAAATAAAAAAAAATTGTAGACATCTGCTCTGTCTCCTCAGCAAGACAGTATGATCAAAAGTTCACGACTGCAGCCTCATGTCTGATTTTGGTGGCTTTTATTGACAAAATCCGGTCTTTAAATTGCCAGCCGACAGTTCGGGTTGGAACTGCGTGAGTGGAATTGGTCTACTTGAATAGAGGATGCTAGCACACAGATGAATGAATTATTATGTATTTAGCGAGCCAATTAGGTACAGAATATCCATGGCTAAGTATGTGTTGCTATTTGTCTGCTTCTACAACAGCTGCTCAATTAAATAGGTGTGCAGGAAGGTTCCTACCTAGACACCAAAAGAGACAAATGGAAGTTGTTTACGCGTTGGGCAAACAAAAAGAATTCGTTCTAATTTTTCACGTGGGATGATTAGGTACACAAAGATGTGTAGGTGTTGCAAAGAATAATGTCCTTCAGTCATAAGAAGTAGATGGAAGTTGATGGCGTGGGGAGTCGCAAATCACATGTCAAATTTATTTTTCGATGGAAAAATTTAGATAGGGCAGCATTTTTACTTCTTGGATAATTTTGGATAAAAATTCACCAGATTTCGTGCAAGTTTTCCAGATTTCGTGCACCAGATTTCGAATTTGCACCAGATTTCGTGCAAAAGCATAGCTAGGTACACATTCAGAGCCCTGGGTTAAAGGAAGACAAGCAAAAGGGCCAAGGTAGGAGGGGATAGCAAGCTCACAACATTTAATTTTTAGGGAGAAAGGGAGAAATTTTTAGGGAGAATTTAGGGAGAGCAGCTGTCACCCCTTCACAGCAGAAAATTCACTTATCAAAGTCCAATCCCTTCCTTTTCCTATCACCTTTATGCCCAACACTGGCTGCACTGGAGACAAATTCTAAAACAGATGAGAAAACAAAAACGAGGCTTGGGGTTACCTATAATTTTGAATGTGAATATTCAAAAGTAAGAATTTCGTTAGAAATTTTAATTGAAAATACCTGGGAATTTTTGGGAATATGGTACCTGGGAATTTTTGGAATATTCCCTAGTAAAAATTTGACAGTCAAAACAGACAGAAATCAATACGAGACTGGAGATATTCCCTCGGGAACTTTCACAGAGGGTCGGGAGTAAGCCCGGAAATTTTGGGAATATTCCATCACTCCGAACATTAAATGAAACAATGATGAAGCAAAATAAAGATGAAAGAAAAGGAAATAGGTGTGACGAAATGACAGCTATAAAACAATGATGAAGCAAATGTGATGAAACAACGATGAAACAATTGTGCCAGTTATTGCGGGGTTACTCGGTAAATATCTGTGCAACCAGCTGGCACACCCAGAAGAAGTTAGGTATGGAGGTAATTAGGTATGAGAGACATCCCAAAAGTCTAAAGTATTCCTCCCCATTTTCCAGAAATGCAAATAAAATGAAATGAAACCCATTCACTTCTCAAAGTAGTTGTCACTGTGGTCGAGACATGCCTGCTAGCGGTGGGCCAGGGGCATGACAACATCACTGTCACCAGCCTTGGCCAGGGCCTTTTGGGATGCTGTCACAGCATCATTGATCCCATATTCTGGCTTGAATCGGCAGGCATTCATAGGAGGTGTGATCTACCATAGAAGTGGTCATAAGTCGTCCGTACACTGGGATGTTATTCGGCGGTCAATAAGCGCTCCATTGTCCGTTTCAATGCTTTGGCAGAGGTGAACAATGAGAGCATTGAATGCCCTTGAGAGCAACCTAGAGCCAGCAATGCAACATTTGGAGGGGGCTATGTTACACAAACCGACCATCCCACACTATCGCATCGCACAGGCAGAGGGCTTGATCTTATCCATGGGACAGGTCGATCAGTTAACGGATTCCAGAAAATTGGGGATGGCTGGATTTGGAGGGACGCGGCAAATGTAGGTAGGTCAAGGGGGTGCAGTCAACCTTCAAAATGAGCACAGGATTTTTCTAATTCGCAATCATGAAGGTCAATGTGTGTTTCCAAGAGGCTGCATGAGAAGAATACCCATTCGACCTTGGGTTTCTTCATAAGATGGATTGCTGCCAGGTGGTCAAACCGTGCCCATTTTATGTGTTGCAAGCGCTTGGCGATAATATGAGGAGGCGTTCAAGATTGCATAATTTCCATTGACGCAACATCAAATGCTTTTAAATCCAACAGCCATTTTCAAAGTCGTTTTGCGACAGTCCATGAAGTTTTAAATCACTGGGTCTTTTGAAATTCACCATTTTTGTGGCCGCCTCGACTATCACCTAGGTACCACGTCCCCATTTGCAACGTTTTGGAATTGCGCCTGGACCAGGTCAAGCAGCAAGCTGTCTCTGCTTGTGCGATGCCACAGGTGTGGGGAGGTCAGCTTGTGCAAATCCGTGCCATCCCGATATTGTTGACTGCAGGCTGCATTGCTGGCAGCAGGTAAGCTTCAAAACAAGCCTCACGTTGTTTTTTCATCTTTAGATGCAATCTATCGCAATGAGAGAAGGGGTGGTGGAGGGTAAATGATGAACCTCTGCTGTTCACAATTGATGATTGCCTTTATGGCATGAAAACCTGTAGAACAGAGTAAATCTGATACCGATACCGATACCGAAGGAGACACATTCGATGCTCTCGTTGTTCATCTCTGCCATAAGCATTGAAACAGACAATGGAGTGCTTAATGACCGCCGAATAACAACCCAGTGTACGGACGACTTATGATCACTTCTGTGGTAGATCATACCTCCTATGAACATCCCCTCATGGGCTCATTCATCTTGACGAACAGGAAGAAACCCAGCAATGACAATCTAGGAGAATTGGTAGGATTCAACAACGAGTCCCACCCCCACAGGTCCAGAAGCTGAACGATCACTTTCGTCTTGCTAACCGGTGCATTCTCGTGCAGACGGATGATTCCCTCTTCGAGGAGCCCTGGTCTCATCTTCCTGATAGCAGCAGGGCTTAAAGTGTGCCGGAGCTCACCGGAGCTGAGCTCCGGCCGTCCCTGCGACACCAGGAGCTGAGCTCCGGCAGTCCCTTTCATCCCACATCTCTTGAATGCAGGAGCTGAGCTCCGTCCCTTTTTACGTGCTTAACCCTCAGTCTTTTTGAGCGTCAAATCCCATTTTTAATCTGCCGATTTCATGCCCATTTCCTTGGCGATGCCGCTGCCACAACCGGAGTCATGTACCTCACCTTTACCCAGCGCAATTTGTGAGATATCTTACCCAACCAACCCCAATGCTGTAGGTACCAGGCAATGCACAGATGACCCAGGGAACAGACACCAAATATGCTAATGGCAACACAACAACAGAATGAGAGTTCGTGACATTTTCCTCCCTCCACACTGTGCCCTTTCTCCACCAGTCGCGATTGTCTTGCCAATAACAAAGGGCTCCTGCAACCCACCTCCCCGTCCCAGAACTGCATACGTAGCGTGATCTGCGAGCTGCCACATCATGGTTATTCACTCCTGTTTTGCTTCACTTCTGATTTTGATTGGTCTCACATTCCCTCACGGTTGGTTCACATCGCCCAGGTCACACGTGTTTCGCATTCGAGGGAAATAGCCCAATGTCTTCCAGACCAGACATTCCATTTGTCCATTCTATTTTGTTTGCTTTACCTATTCTTTATTGTTGAATGAAATAAAAATAATTGTTTGGCTTTGCAATCAAATATGAACCAAAACAAAAAAAAAAAAAAAAAAACAATGGGGCAAAACAATTGCAATTAATAAATTTTATTCAAGCCCCACAGGAAAAAAAAAAATTTCAGTATGTGGTTCACCCTTTGAGATCGACGTCTTTGGTTTTTTTCGTCCTTTGGTGTCTCCCACGTTCCCATTTGTGCAGGCCTGCAATCAGGGATGGGCAAGGTAGGGTACCTTAGAGGTGGGTAAAGAGGTCTACGACGGGGGGGTAGGGCACCGAAAATGCAGGGGGTCTGGGGGGAGGCAGCCCCCCAGCGGGGGTCCAGGGGGCAGCGCCCCCGGCAGGGGGTTTGGGGGACAGCGTCCCCCAAAAGCTGAAGCTTTTTTGAAAAATTAGGGTCCTCAGATGCCATTTTACGACATTTCAGGTCCTTTTTTCCTTATCCTGGAGGGTTTGCAGTCGCAATAGATGGAGCAAGGAAATAACTGTCAGACACGACTTTCTGGATGAGTTTTTTTTCATTTTACCATTTTCTGTAAATCAAAACAGAAAGTACAAAGAAACAATGTTGCTCCTATTGAAGTCCTGGTGTGTGCCCTGCACACACACCAGGACTCTTTTCCCACCTTTTTCCGACGGTACCCTTGGCCTTCGGCCAAGGGTACCGTCGGAAAAAGGCTGGGGGGGGGGGTAACCTCGGCCGAAGGCCAGGGGGTAACCCCCCCTACCCCCCCCCCCCCTATGCTCAACCCTGCCTGCAATGCGGGTGCGTTGGTTTTTTGTGTGCGCATATTTTGTCAAGGTGATGTCATTTATTTTTGCTGGTTCTTTATTCGTGTTGCATTTGCGTTTCATTCAAAAAGTGAAGACGAAAGGGTCTCACCTTGCTTGCAGCTTCCTGCTCTCCAGTTGATGGCTTGTGAACTTTAGATATGCCATCCACATGCTCAAAGGTCACATTGGCCATTGCTTTGCCGAAAGGATAAAGCAATGACCAAAGACAACTGTTTTTTTTTTGTTGGTTGCAAGTGTTTTTGTTTGATTCGGAATCGGAACCAGGGTTCAGTCAGGGCCCTTGTTCTTATGGCTAATGACCCGAGAGCAAATCGGCAGAGCACTGTCTGTTTGACAAGTGTTAATGTGTGTTGAGAGCATCAACTACTGGCAGGACCATCATAATTTGGTGGACCATGGCCGGGGCCGTGCCCGGTGTCCCCGGCTGGAACAGGTGCTTGAGGTTCAAAACTGAAAAATTAAACTTTACAATGTGACCACATGTGTTTGTAGACATTTTGTTGTGAAAATAGGTGATTGGGAACAAAAAAATGGCATGGGGGGCAAATTTGAGAAAAAAAAAATGAATGAAAAACCGCACCACAAAACAAAAAACATTGGTTCCAAAAAAAAAAAAAAAAAAACAGGCAGAACATCAAAAAGCAGAATATATTTCTCTATCTAATCGGTTCAATGTTTTCTTGGTCTGGCAACTTATTTTCCACCATTAATATCTTTTTCTTTTTGCACATAGTGTTTTTGTGTTTGAGCCATATTTGCTTTTTGTGAAAGCCCAGCGTCTTGATTCGAGAATGTTGAGAGAGGTATCATTTTGGGTGGCTGGGGGTGACTGCACCCTGACGAGAAATGCACCAGCGGTTCCCTTGAACGGCCCCACCCTGGCATATGCTTTTGGCTCACCATGGTCGAAAATTGGACTTCAAAAGTCGAAACATTTGGCCTGTAGAACACCCAAATTGAGGCTAATTTTCAAAACTTCCACGGGCTCAGGCTCCCTGCCCTCGGAACCTCGCTGGGGCTCCGCCCGACCCCCAACAAGGTTACCCAGTTGCTTCCCTGAAAAGTGCCCCACCCTCCAAAAACCTGAAATGGCACCCTGAAAATGTTGGTCCCCTTTTTCGAATTCTTGGTCCTTTTTTAAAAGGGAGCTCTGGCCCTTTTCATTTTCCACTTTAAGCACTGGATAGCAGGTCGGAGTTTCTCTTGTAGGACCATCTTGCAGGATTCGCCATTCACAGTGGTGCCCAATGGAACAGGGTGATCCACCAAAATTCACTGCCAGTCGAAGAATGTGATGTGCATGACCTTCTGCTTTCTGACTGCTTTGCATGGTTTCAAGTCCCTAATATTTCAAGCCCCTCTCTACCACCTTCAAGTTCTTCTTTCCAACTTCCAACTGTGCCAGATAATGGTGAACATTGGCCAAAAGTCTCCTGCAAAGTTCGATGAATTTCGGCCAGAGAATGGTTCGGTAGTGTGAAAAATTCGATCACTGCCCAAATCTCTTTTTTGAATTTTTGAAAAAAAAGAAATTTCAAAACCTTGTGGCCACGGCTGTTGACATAACTGCACAAAATAGAGCACTCGATCTCCAAAAGTAGTCCAAACTTCATACAAACTGGCAGCATGTATCCCAATGGATAGTACTTGATCGCATCCAAAAATCATGCACATTGGTTAACGTGTTCCCATGGTATGCTGTAATACTTAAAACTTTTGGGATGGCATACGCATCACACCCAGAAGGAGATACCATCCTTCAGCCATTCTATTATTGCCTCACTTCATCCTTCAGTCAAGCCACACTACCTTGTTCCCCCTCCCTCAGTTACCTACCCCTCTTGTTTCAAGGTAAAATCGCACTGAAACGAGGAACTCAGTTTCCTATCACAGCCTATCACAGTTAACCTATCACAGCCCAGCAGCTGGCAAGCCTGCTATTAGAAAACAGGCTTATGAGTAGAACAACTGCAGGTACCTAAGCCGAACCCTTGCCACAGGTCGTATCATTCAGAGTCTAGGTTTAAAGAGGAACTGGATTTTTGCCTCATGTAAACGAACCATTTCAGAGGAGATGTAGAGCTTGTTCCACAAAAAAGGTGTCGGTTTATGAAGGAAATCCTATCCACATTTTTAGACAAAACATTAGGGATGAAGGAAACTGAAGGACTCTGCCCTCATTGAGTTGTTGTTTGAGGAGAGAGGAAGTGCAATCCCCACACCCACCATCACCGAGGATACATGTCCTGAAAGCCATGATGCCATGCAGTCGGCAGTAGCCTTCTCATTTCAAGGGTTTCCTTTGAATTGAAGGTGAAATTTTCTGTTTCAAATCTCGCAGCTCTTCTCTGAATGGCTTCAATTGGTTCCATGTGTTTGGCATTGCTGAAAAGATTCCAAGGCAATCTACGAGTTGGTGACACACACCCTTTTATAAGCGAACTCAACCTGACCTAAACTGGGGTGGAGGTCAGGTTAGGTTATGCCAGGTTAGTTAGGCTGTGTGTCACCCATAGTGTTCGGAGTAAGGGAATATTCCCAAAATTCCCGGAATATTCCCACCCCTCTGGGAAAGTTCCCGGGGGAATATTCCCAAAATTCCCGGGAATTTTCATTGAACGGGAATATTTCCAGTCTTGTATTGACTTTTCTGTGTGATTTTGACTGTCAAACATTTCCAATGGAATATTCCCGGGAATTTTTGATTTAAATTTCTGACAAAATTCTTGCTTTTGAATATCTCACATTCAAAATTTAGGTAAACCTAGTCTGGTTTTGGTTTTCTCATCTGTTTGACTTTTTGACTCCAGTGCAGCCAGCGTTGGGCATAAACGGGGTATGAGGTTTGACTTTTATAAGTGCATTTTCTGCTGTGAAGGAGTGAGGACGGCTGCTCTCCCGAAAACTTCATGGTTGTGGGCTTGCTATCCCGTCTTGCCTTGAGCTGTTTTGATCCTTTTGCTTGTCTACCTTTAACCCAGGGCTGTGAATGTGTAGCTATGCTTTTGCCCTAAATCGGGTGAATTTTTAGAACTTCTAGGCCAGAAGTAAAAATGCTGACCTAAAAATGACCATTTGAAAATAAATTTGACATGATTTGCGACTCCCACGCCATCAACATCGCAATCTTGGTACTTCTTGCGACTTTTGAACAGCAACGGGTCGGTGCCGATAGCTTCAAATTCAAATTCAAATTCAAAAATTGTACAGGGTGGTCCGAATTGTACATGTGACGAAATGAACACTGTGTTCCCGTCCCTGCACACCAGCCAAATTTGGTGTGTGGGTTCTTCCAATGTGGGCACATGTCCTCCTATTCTCAGATTTCATTTCCCCCCACCCCACTTTGGGGGGTAACCCCCCAACCCCATGTCATATGTATTATACACCTACATGAAACGGACGGCACGTTTTTGAGCACACCAGTGCCTGCACATCAGCCAAACTTTGCATGCAGGTTCTTCCTATGTGGGTGCATGTCCTCCTTTCCTCAGATTTCGTTTTTCCCCCTACCCCACTTTGGGGGGCAACCCCAACCCCATGTCATATGTATTATATACATGAAACGGACGGCACGTTTTTGAGCACACCAGTGCCTCCACATCAGCCAAACTTTGCATGCAGGTTCTTCCTATGTGGGTGCATGTCCTCCTTTCCTCAGATTTCGTTTTTCCCCCTACCCCACTTTGGGGGCAACCCCCAACCCTTTGTCATATGTATAAATACATGAAACGGACGGCACGTTTTTGAGCACACCAGTGCCTGCACATCAGCCAAACTTTGCATGCAGGTTCTTCCTATGTGGGTGCATGTCCTCCTTTCCTCAGATTTCGTTTTTCCCCCTACCCCACTTTGGGGGGCAACCCCCAACCCCATGTCATATGTATAAATACATGAACGGACGGCACGTTTTTGAGCGCACCAGTGCCTGCACATCAGCCAAACTTTGCACGCAGGTTCTTCCCATGCGGGTGCATGTCCTCCTTTCCTCAGATTTCGTTTTTCCCCCTACCCCACTTTTGGGGGCAACCCCAACCCCACGTCATATGTATTATATACATGAAACGGACGGCACGTTTTTGAGCACACCAGTGCCTGCACATCAGCCAAACTTTGCATGCAGGTTCTTCCTATGTGGGTGCATGTCCTCCTTTCCTCAGATTTCGTTTTTCCCCCTACCCCACTTTGGGGGGCAACCCCCAACCCCATGTCATATGTATAAATACATGAAACGGACGGCACGTTTTTGAGCACACCAGTGCCTGCACATCAGCCAAACTTTGCATGCAGGTTCTTCCTATCCGGGTGCATGTCCTCCTTTCCTCAGATTTCGTTTTCCCCCCACCCCACTTTGGGGGGCAACCCCCAACCCTAGTCATATGGATAATATACATGAAACGGACGGCACGTTTTTGAGCATACCAGTGCCTGCACATCAGCCAAACTTTGCATGCAGGTTCTTCCTATGTGGGTGCATGTCCTCCTTTCCTCAGATTTCGTTTTTCCCCCTACCCCACTTTTGGGGCAACCCCCAACCCCACGTCATATGTATTATATACATGAAACGGACGGCACGTTCTTGAGCACACCAGTGCCTGCACATCAGCCAAACTTTGCATGCAGGTTCTTCCTATGTGGGTGCATGTCCTCCTTTCCTCAGATTTCGTTTTTCCCCCTACCCCACTTTGGGGGGCAACCCCCAACCCCATGTCATATGTATAAATACATGAAACGGACGGCACGTTTTTGAGCACACCAGTGCCTGCACATCAGCCAAACTTTGCATGCAGGTTCTTCCTATGTGGGTGCATGTCCTCCTTTCCTCAGATTTCGTTTTTCCCCCTACCCCACTTTGGGGGGCAACCCCCAACCCCATGTCATATGTATAAATACATGAAACGGACGGCACGTTTTTGAGCACACCAGTGCCTGCACATCAGCCAAACTTTGCATGCAGGTTCTTCCTATGCGGGTGCATGTCCTCCTTTCCTCAGAATTCGTTTTCCCCCCTACCCCACTTTGGGGGGCAACCCCCAACCCCATGTCATATGTGTTATATACATGAAACGGACAGCACGTTTTTGAGTGCACCAGTGCCTGCACACGTTGTTTGTCGTGTATGTGAATGATTTGTTTTACTCTTTTTCTGGAGATTGTTTTGTTCAGGCTTATGCTGATGATGTATCGTTACTCTTGTCTGGTCCTCAGCTTGATGAGGTTTTGCTTTTGTCAAAAAATGCTTTAAATACATTTCTCCTTTGGTGTCATTGTAATTGTTTATTGGTTAATGCAAATAAGTCCCATTTTGTTATTTTCAAAACCCCAAGAGCTGCTCTGGATTTGCAAACTAAATCTGTGATTTCAATTGGTTCTGTTTCAATTGCTCGTCAGGAATCCGTCAAATTACTGGGTTTACAGATTGATTCTAGCCTGTGCTGGTCAGACCATATTCACCGACTTTGTTGTCGGCTTTCATATGGTATTTTTCTTCTCAAGTCAGCTGCTCGTACACTGCCTGCTGCAAATGTTAGACTTTTGTATAACGCTTATTTTGAATCTCATCTGCGTTATGGTGCACTTGTGTGGGGGATGGCACATAGTAGTCGAGACCTCTCACCTGTCTGTGTCCTTCAGAGAAGGGTATTGAGGATTATTACACGTTCATCCTATGATGCTCCTTCACTCCCTTTGTTCAATAAATTACGTATCCTCAGTGTATATCAGATTATTTATTTCCAACTTTTGTTAACAATTCACAAGTGTATTTATGACAGGGAGTATAATGCTGATGATATGAAGGCTCAAGTCTTTCAAAATGAGGTGACAAGTGGAACTTTAGGTCCTCTCCTGCGTTCTTCCAACGTGAAACTATTTAAAACTGCCAGGTATCGAAACAGATATGGCAAGTTTTCATTTCAGACATTTGGCCCTGGGTTATGGAATTCGCTTCCAATTGATCTTAGGTTATGTTCAACTTATGGCCATTTCAAGACAAAACTTAAGCGATTGATGCTGGACCATCGGATATTTTTTACGCGACAAGAATTTGCTGTGCGTTAGATAAAATAATAAAAATTTTCATGAAAATAAATTAGATAGGTACCTACTTTGGTGGGTAGGTATCTAATTTATTCTGCTGGATAACTACCTGTCTCTCCACTCAAATCTTTGCCCTTTTCACGGAAGTCATTGAGACTTTCATGGTTTGCCTATGTTGGGAGTATGCTCATGCATGCGAGTTGTTGCATGTTTGTCAGGAGTTTTGGAATTCTCCTCTTGTGAATGCTCTAGGAAAAAGTTCTTTCTTTTTTGTTCGCTGAGAATATTCTTAGGCCTTACAACTAATGTCAATGTTTTTCTTTCTTCTATTCCCAAACTTACGGTTGTGTTGCTTCTTGTGACACTTCTGTAATTTATGTCTAGGGTCTTTGCTGTTTAACGGTGATGTGCTGTGTGAGTGCTTGTGTTTTTGTGGTATATCTAAACCACCAAATGATTGATCATTACCTATTTTTTGGCTCAACTATTCAACACCTGCTGACACCTGACGACATTGGTTACCAATGAGTGTTACTTGTTGGCCAACATCACCGTAAGTTTGGTTTTGCCATTTGTTGTTTTCGGTCTTGGTACCTACTTTCTGCACCAATTCATTCGATGAAGTAATTCTTGGTATTGCTGACAAATGTGCATAATTTTTAACAATAATTTTCCTGTGAAAATAAAATTTTGCAAATAAAATTGAGGAAAGTAAAAAAAAAAAAAACATCAGCCAAACTTTGCATGCAGGTTCTTCCTATGTGGGTGCATGTCCTCCTTTCCTCAGATTTCGTTTTTCCCCCCCACCCCACTTTGGGGGCAACCCCCAACCCCCTGTCATATGTGCCTACCTTTTTGCACATGAAACGGACAGCACGTTTGTTTTTTTTTATGGTTATAAACATGACGTTTTGATATTTTCTAGTCTTCTTGTTAAGGCTCTTCGGTAGGCCTCATCTACATTTACACATCTCTTTTTACCTCCCTAATTTTAATTTCTCGTTTGCTATTTTTTGAATTTCTCATTTCTAACAATTGGTTTGAATGATGCTGCATCAATCATGGTGTTCAGACATTTGCCTAATCAACTGATGGAAGATTTTTTTCACAAGTTGTTACCTCCTTGACACTGTTGGCCTTGCTCAACTGAGTCATGTGTTTTCTCGAATCATGACAGCACTTTAGGCCTCAAGATAGGACTGTCTTTATGGCCTAAATGCCTGGTATGACTCAAAAATATGACTTTACCAAACAGACGTTCATTTTTCTGAAACGACTTTGTCATGGTGGTCGGGAAAAATCAAGTTTCTGTATGCAGTAAAAAATTAAACCCGTGGAATTTTTGCATTGCAATGCAATGAAAACCGTGCAAAATTCTGTCATCAGACCTTTTCTTCTGCGTTTGTGGCCTTTTCTAGCCCTAATAAAATGAAGCGACTGCCATTTCTGCCTTTCCAATGATTTAAATGTAGCCGAGTACCCTTGAAAAGTGACAGATTCTACTGCCAATTAATTGCTGTGATATTCAGAAACTTCCCAATAAAAAAGCTTGATCACAAAAATGTTCAATTCAAAATGCTTTCAACATTTGAGAAAGTGCTTTGTTTTGACATCCTCCAAAATTTCAGAATGGTCCGCGCCCTTTTTATAGACAGAAACGTGCAAAAATCGGTAGGTACCTAATCAGAGATTTTGAGCTGGGGGCCTCAATTTTCGAAACTGTCGGTTTTCACCTCTCAATAAAAAATAATTATACCTATAGATGGTGATTTCAATCCGCAAGAGCTTTATGGCTCTTGCGCCAAACCCTGTGGCGTCCTTCATCTGACCAGTGGAAGACAGGAAGAATGCAGCGAAATATGTGGAAAATTGCACAGCTTTATTCCGCAAACAGAAAATCAAAGCAGATTACAAAAATAAGGCATAAAACAGGCGCCACGTT
>JASGXE010012690.1:0-12538 GCA_030068105.1 Sinentomon sp. SZTP_YWyxl
TCATCAAAAAATGACGAAAAACAAGCTACTTTGTGAAACTTTATTCCATTTTTATTCCCGCAGTGGAGGGCATTTTGTCTCCTGTAGGCAAGAGCTCCATTCATTCCCGTTCTGCATGAATGATTGTTTTGCATTCTGTCCTTTGACGTTGGCCCCACTTGCCCCCTGTTTTCTGTTACTTAATGATGACACCCCTTGGTTAGAAGTATCAGAGCCCAGGTCTTCACTATTAAAAAAGTCATTCAGAATGACTTATTTTCTAATAATGGCTGTTATTTGCTATAAAACGATGCTAGATGGCTATTATTGCTAGAAAAAAGATGCTAGATGGCTATTATTTGCCAGATGGCTGTCATTTGCAAGAAAAAGACACTGGATGGCTGTCATTTGCAAGAAAAAGATGCTAGATGGCTGTTATTTGCTAGGAAAAGATGCTCGATGGCTATTATTTGCTAGAAAAAGATGCTAGATGGCTGTTATTTGCTAGAGAGAAAAAAACAAAATGGTTTTGGCTTCTTTGGCTACTTTTTTACTAGCGGATAGCGACCATATACTCCTCCGTTATCAAAACTCTGTTTTCCTGCCAATTGCCTGCAAATAAGTTGTGTTTTGCTTGTAGTTAGGTCAAAGTACATTATTCTAACCTAACCTCTAGCAAAATATTGATATTTGCAACCATGGCACGCACTCTCGACTCCGACCAAAAAGCATGGGGAGTATATAGTCGCAATCCGCTTCTACTTTTTTTCGTTCGTGTAACTCCAACCCAGTGCACACATTCACAGCTGTGGAGAGGTTTGTTGAGGTCTGTAAAATTTATCTCAGTCGGTCAAACCATAGTTTCATCTTTGGGACAGGACTGTATAAAGTGACAGCGGAATTTATGGTACATTTTAAGAATTGCAACTCTTCAGATTTTGGGTAAAATATCCGTGCAGCAGAAATTAAAAGGTCCTCTTTAACAAGCTAACTCAAAATGTGACACCTGCAGAAAGCCTTGTTGCAATTTGACGCTTTAATTTCTACAGCCTGCATGAGAGTAAAAAGAAAGTTTCGGAGGCAACACTAAAATGGAAAAAACATGATGAGGACCTGCATTAATTTATTCTTCCACCGCTTCTATCTCACACTTACACAGACTGGGTGCCCTTGTCATTGTCAACTCCCAGATTGATGATAATTGCATTTCTGGAGGAATCCAATCCAAAACAGGTTGCAAACACAACACTACCTACAATTAATTTTGAAACATAGTTTTGATTACCTTTTGGGGAACAAAACGGACATCAAGCTTCCAATGATTGAGCCCCAGTCTCCGCCCTGAACGACATATTGCTGCATTCCAAGCCGTTCCATCAACCCATCAAAGATGGCTGCCATTTCCACTGCACCGAGGCCTGGCTTCGTTGTTGCGTCTGAGAAACCATAGCCAGGAAGTGATGGACAGATGACTTCGAAGACGAAGTTTCTCTCCTTTCTGGCTGTTGTCATCATTGGAATCAGCTAACGGGGGGGGGGGAATTAAGCAAAGTTTCAATTAAAAAAACCCACTGTTCTGCAAAGGGCATCAAATCCACCATTTGCTGATGTCATCCTGAACAAAAAAGGTGGCAGTCCTATGATTTTGTCAACTATATCCTGTGATTTTATCCTGCGATGTCTTTTCATTTTGTCCCATGATGTCTCATGATTTTATGCCACGATGTTCCAAGATGTCTCATGAAGTTTATTGATTTCGTCTCATGATATAATGATTTTGTCTCATGATGTCCAATGATCTTGTCACATGATGTCCCATGATTTTGTTCCATGATGTCCAATGATTTTGTCTCACGATGTCCAATGATTTAGTTCCATGGTGTCCAATGATTTTGTCTTATGATGTTGATGTTCTGTGACTTTGTCTTATGATGTCCCTCGATTTTGTTCCATGATGTCCATTGATTTTGTTCCATGATATCCATTGATTTTGTCTCATGATGTTCTGCGATTTTATCTCATGATGTCCCATGATTTTGTTCCACGATGTCCGACGATTTTGTCCCATGATGTTCTGCGATTTTGTCTCACGATGTCCAATGATTTTGTTACATGAAGTCCAATGATTTTGTCTCGTGATGTTCTATGATTTTGTCTCACGATATCCAATCATTCTACCATGATGTCCAATGATTTTGTCTCAAGATGTTCTATGATTTTGTCACACAATGTCCCATGATTTTGTTCCATGATGTCCAATGATTTTGTCTCACGATGTCCAATGATTCTGTTCCATCATATCCAATGATTTCGCCATGATGTCCAATGATTTTGTCTTATGATGTTGATGTTCTGTGACTTTAATGTCTTATGATGTCCCTCGATTTTGTTCCATGATGTCCATTGATTGTGTCTCATGATGTTCTGCGATTTTATCTCGCGAGTCGCGATGTCCCATGATTTTCTTCCATGATGTCCGATGATTTTGTCCCATGAAGTTATACGATTTTGTCTCACGATGTCCAATGATTTTGTTCCATGAAGTCCAATGATTTTGTCTCATGATGTTATGTGTTTTGTCTCACGATGTCCAATGATTTTACCATGATCTCCAATGATTTTGTCTCAAGATGTTCTATACTTTTGTCTCACGATGTTCCATGATTTTGTTCCATGATGTCCAATGATTTTGTCTCATGATGTTCCATGATTTTGTCTTGTGATGTCCTTTGATTTTGTCTGAATGTTGTCTGAAACCTGTTTGAAAGAAATGGATCCAGTAAAGTCCAGGAGAGACCTGGCAAACTGGCCATCAAAAAGTATCTTTGGAAGGTAAATTTGTCTAAGTGAAAGGTGAAAACTCATCAGTGTCCCAAAGAATGTCTGGAGATGATCCCAACCCAACCCAAGTTGGATGGAACACGAGGAAAACATTTCCCCTCCAAGTGTAGCTGACAGTGACAGAAACAACCATGCACCGATTTATGTGGACATGCATTGTTGGTTTGATTGTTGTTCTTGCAACAAATGCTGTCATGTAAAAAGTATTGTGCCAACAAACAAACAATGCAGATGGCCGTTGTTGTTTTTTGACTGTGATAGGTTTGTGTTTTATAGCAGTGATAGTTTTGCGTGCTACCAACCTTATAAAACTCGACAAATGAGCCCGGCCAACCATGTAACAGCAACAATGGTATGACTTTGACCCCTTTGCCAACGCCTTTGATGTTCGGTTTGGCATGAATAAAATGGATATTCAGACCGTCGATGTTGGTTTTGTGTTGTGGAAACTGGTTCAACATGTCCACCTGTTTCGTCCAATTGAAACCTGAACTCCAGTAGTCGATGATCTTCTTGAGAGTGTTGCTGTTGAAACCGTATTCGAATCTTGAAGCATCAATCGGGGCTGCGATGCGCCCTTTTGCATGAACAAGGCGCTGTTGCAGGTCGACCAGCCCCTGGAAAAAAAACAAAAAATTTGGGGTTGCCAAAATCCTCGCCTGCAAACATCGGGTCGTCAGAAAATGACGTGGCTCAACAAAAATTTGATGGCCAACAAAAACCTGGATCATTTATCATTCCGTTTAATGTTTGATCCTTTGTTTTTTCTTTTGGCACTTTTTAATTTAAACCAGCTGAAGGTGGACCAGCGTTGGTAGGACGTCGAAGCGCCGCCCTGGAGGAAGGGGAAGCAAAGGGTGCAAAGAAAGCAAAGAATTCGGTAGAGGCAAAAGGCATGGGCAAGGCATTAAGGGTCGCCTTTGTAGCTGATTTGGCTTCTGCGGAAGCTTTTCATCTGTTCCCTTCGACCGGAAAAATCTGCCATTGTGCAGTTTATTTGAAACGAAAATCCATTCACTTTTGACTGAATTTCCTTCATGAGAAACCCCAATTTTTCACCAAAAATCAACACCAGGGCGCAAAATTGCTTCTGCTCCTCGGGGAATCTGTCTTCCAGGCCCCTGCAAAGGGATCCGCCCCATGGAACCCGGATCCCGCCTTCCGCGCGATTTGTGCCCAACCAAACATTTTTCTCTTTTACTCGGCCCCCGGAACAAAAATCCTGGTTCCGCCACAACAGGCCGCACCAGTTAATTCGGTTTCAACATCTTTTTCTTCGGGTGCGGTGCGGAATTGTCCGTTCTCGCAAATCGTTGAGCACTCGAGGAATTTGAAACAGTGATCACTGTGAAGAGAAAGATGCGTAAATGACATATCCAAAATTGCACAGCCGCCGTTTCCGCTGATGCCTGATGATTTGGGCATGTCCCTATTCTGCGCGTGACAAAAAAGTGAAAAATAAAGCTTGCCCTTTAGAGTTTGTTTCGAAAGTTTTTTTATCCTTTTTGGAGGAGGGACTTGCGTGGTTCGATGGAAACTTGCCCAAAACGGATGCATTTCTTTATCAGGCCACAGGCAGAGATGAAATTGTTGAGAATACGCGGTGGTATACGATGACCACGACTTCTCTTTGTTGGGCGCGATGTCCCACTAAAATACCCACCTCACCCTCTCCTAAAAATATCTCTCCTGTATAAAACCAGGGCTCCCAAAAAAGCATCAAAAAATTCCCACTCAAAGTGGCATTTTAATGTACCCTGCCAATTTCTAGCGTACCCTGCCAATTTCTGGATTCTTTTTTCAATGGCAAATAATTGCAGTGAAAAAAAAAGGAATCCGCGGGTATCTTGTCGAAGAAATTGGGCCGATGAACTGATCAATTCTTATGGAGAGTGGCGGCGACATCACAGAAAGTTGATGGCGGTTCGAGTTTTTGCCGCGCTGCATTCTTTTTGTGCCTTTTTGGCCCATCCTCACAAATTGGCCGCATTTTAATTTTGGCCGAAGTCGAAATCGATGGCCCATAGCAACTTTTCTGAGGATAAATGGCCAAATTTAAGGCTCAATGAGTGCAGAACATCACGATCGCGGACGGAGCATAAGGGAAAATTTCAGAGCTTTTTTTACTCTTTTGCGGTTTGCCTTTTTTACTCTTTGTTTAAACAATCGGACTGGATTGGGCCTTGGTCAAATCCATCGGACTACAAAACCCAAAAACCGCACGGCATTCTTTTTGTGCATTGCTGTCAGATGGCCGGAGACGGATGACCCAAAGTTCGGACCTTGGCTCACCATACTCACAAGTTCACATGAATTTGTTTTACCTTTTGATCAACTTGTATCTTGAACTTCCGTATTTCTTTGTCTTCTTTGCTGGGCTTGGAACCAGGTCCCCACCACTTCCTCTCCAATGGCGGTGCTTCACTTGGCAATCCACTTGCATATCTTGAAAGCTGCAAGAGTTTGTCCTCGACGCTTTCCTCAAGGAGGAAGTGCTGGATTGCTATCAGACCAGCCGAGGTCAACGTGCCAAGCAGGAGAGCCTTGAAGAGCAGACCCATTGCTTGTGTGTCCACAATGTGTCCTTAACGGCAAATAATATCACTTCACAAACATGAATAATCCACGGCACGAAATTTATCACTTTTCACGATCCTTTGCACTGTCGTCCAGAACGCCAGCACAGAAACGAATTTCAGGCGAATATGACAAGCACGCAATTTTTTTATTGCGATTTTCGAAATTGCAAAAAAGACTCCGCACAGAACTTGAAGTCTTTTCTATTCTGTGGAAAATCTGAAGGAGGAGGAAACTCTGCGAATAAAAAATCAGCAGCACGCGACTTCGGCCTGCGTGAAATAACTTTTTGCTTGCGGTTCAGTTCGAATTTGTGCAGTTATTTTGTTCACCATAATTTTATTTCAAATTCCTCAGATATCGTAAGGAGCTTGGAGTACAGGAGTACACTTGCACTCTTATCGCAGTCTCTGAGTGCCTATTTCTGACCCTCATTATCGGTCAATGATTATTGGTCATGATCTTGTTCTTTTACTTATTTGTTATCTCTTTCTTTCTCCTGTCCTGTGTCAATTTATCACAAATGTTTTGGACTTGAGCTGCTTTCATTTGTCGGTTTTGTGGCATTCCAAGTCTATTTAATCATCAATCGAACGGAGCAAGTTCTAAGAGAGGTGACATTGACCTCTCCAGTTTTTAACATCCTAACACAATTTCATATTCTGATGCAGCGATCAAGGTCATCGAGTGCTGTGGTGTTTTTGGCCATCGCGGATCGCCCAGCCCATGACATAAATGGAATAATTGTCCATGTATTGCATGTTGCACTGTTTGTTTGAAACGCAACGAAAATGCACGTCATTTTCGCATGCGCCTGCGGGCCAAGGAAAAAGCGGAAGATAAACTTCACTCCCAAAGAATATCGATATCTGGAGGATTATTGAAGCCAATAAATTTTTTATTTTCTCGCTAGCACAGATAGCTCGATCGTTCATCTCCCGTTAATTATTGGAACGGAACGGATGCATGCGCCTCTCTCCATCGTGTGAGAGGCAGAAAATTTCGGTCTCCATCTTTCTGCCAAAAAGTTGAAAGGGTAAAATTTTAGCCTTTCAATTTTACCCCTTCAAAGCCCAAACGGCGCTCGCAGCAGACGCAAAATCTGTGTTTGGTTTGATATGAGCCAACGATGAATAATCATATGGCTCATCGGATCGTAAATGCATTGGCCCGACTGCTCATGATACTTCGGTATGTCATTGAAGCGTGATGCTTCAAGTGGAACTTTCATGACATCATGCTCGATTTGTAATTGGAAAAAACCCATGTGCCAATGTACGAACGCTGACGCAACCGCGGAACAAGTAATGTTTCCAAGCCCCGACTGGATCCAACCGTTTTATTTTGCTCCAGCGAGAGCCGAAAAGTCGACAATAAAATTCGTATCAACGGCTTTCCATTGGAGGAAATTTTGAAGCGCGATTTTGCAGGCGTTTTGTTGGAAACCTGGTAAATGATAAATGCTTGTGGGCGGAATTTCTGTTATGGCAAAGAGCTGTTTCTTGATGTTGAACTTTTATGTCTCGACATTTTGTCACGAGTCTCAACAATCCAAGAGGCAAACGTGGTCTTTTTTTGTCAAGCGGAGATCGAAAAACGCTGAAAAATATGACAACATCGGCAACATCGCCACAGCAACTTTTCTTACTACGGCCACTCGGGGGCCTTTGAAAAATTCGCCATTGATTCCCAAACTACGGTGGACAAGTGTTAAATTCCGACTTGTCCCCAACTTTTGCAATCGACGGACGGCGAACGACTGAAAACCAAAATTGCCAGAACTTGAAGTTTTCCAACAAAAAACTTATGCAAATTCTCGAATGTTTGGAGCCCAAAACAAACTCGAAATTTCGACTTTGAAATCGGTAATTTTGAATTGCAATTGGAAATTTCGACTTTGCATAATTGGAAACTTTGACTTTGCAATCGGAAACTTGTGGCTTTGCAATCGGAAATTTCGACTTTGCAATTTTCGACTTTGCAATCGGAAATTTCGACTTTGCAATTTTCGACTTTGCAATCGGAAAGACTTTGCAATCGGAAAGTTCGACTTTGCAATCGGAAATGTTGACCTCGCAATCGGAAAGTTAAACTTTGCAATCGGAAATTTCGACTTTGCAATCCAAATTTTGACGTTGCAAAGGGAAATTTCGACTTTGAAATTTGAAATTTAGACTTGAAATTTAGACTTGAAATTTAGACTGCAGTTGGAAATTTGGGGCCTAGATGCAATCGGAAATTTCGACTTTGCAATCGGAAAGTTCGACTTTGCAATCGGAAATTTTGACCTTGCAATCGGAAAGTTTGACTTTGCAATCGGAAATTTCGACTTTGCAATTCGAAATTTTGACTTTGCAATGGGAAATTTCGACTTTGAAATTGGAAATTTGGACTGCAGTTGGAAATTTAGGGCCAAGATGCAATCGGAAATTTCAACTTTGCAATCGGTGAGTTCGACTTTGCAATCGTAAAGTTCTAATTTGCAATCGGAAATCAACTTTGAAATTCGGGGAGAGTTTCGAGTGCCTGTCCACGTCCACATGTGGAGTTGGCCAACATCGTGGACGTGATTTTCGATTGACAGTTGGCTGTTGGTTGACAACATCAGCAATCAACAGACGGAATCCAAGCAATGGGTTGGGTTGATGACAAGTTAAGGCGGGGAGCGTTGGCACTTACAGAAGGTTTGGTCAGGTTTGGTTGGCTCAAGTTGAGAAATAACGACAAGAAACGGGACATTTTTTTAAATGTGTTTTGTGACTTTTTAGCTATAGGCCCTATACGTACGTATAAGTACTGAGCCATTCTGAATACTCGGGCCATGGGAGATTTTTGTCAGACTTTTGAAGCACGGGGCAATGTTATTCCCCATCTAGTGTGCGCCCCTTTTGGGTGCCTTTGTTGGGGGGTTGATTATTGCTCGCTCAGTGCTAATTATTGGAGAGCGTGCTCCCCAAGATAAACTCAAGAGAAAAGATTCAGTGAAAATATCGCCTATGACCCCTGGTTTTGGAGATATGGACCCCAAAAGGTTGCAAAAATTCGCAATTTGGAAACTGAATTGTGGAATTTTAGAGAGCCATATCTCGAAAATGGGGGTTCGGGAGGAATTTTTTCACTGAATGTTTTTCTTCACTTTATCTTGGGCAATATGCTCTCCAAAAATCAGCACCAAGCGACGCATCAATCAACCCCCAACACAGGCACCCAAAAGGGGACTCCCCTAAAGATTTTTGGGTGGTCAAATCTCCGAAATAGGGGGTGATAGCGCATTTTGTCCCTGAATGTTTTCTCTTCAGTTTGTTTTTGGGAGCACGTTTATAAAAAAATGGGAGCTCTTCAACAAATAAATCAACCCCCACAGGAACCCAAAAAGTGCTCAATTTGGGAACTTTGAGGGGGTGTGTCTCCGAAATGGGGGGTCGTAGCGAATTTTGTCACTGAACAAGTTTGATTCCTATGGACATGAGGAACACGTCCTATCGGTTGTTCCCAGGAATTCTGGACCACCCTGTATTTTGTTGTATGTACTCGTACTTGTGTCCTGTCCTGCTACCAAAACCCCTCGAAGTAGTATTGTTTTATGTAATAAAATAAAAAATAATAAACCTCAAATCACGTCTGCGAACTTGGCTTGCTCCGCGTGTAGACAGGGACGCGTTCGGAACTGTTATCGAACGAAACTTGAAATTTCGACTTTGCAACGTATTATCTGTCTGGCCATTGAATTTTGTTTTGAACAGGAATTGCCTCAACACTGCAGTCGCGAGGTCTTTTGCATCGCAACGGCGAAGTTTCGCGACATGGAATGAGAAATCGCATAAATGAGTATTCATTTCACACTGGATCACCAACATTCGCAATCAATCGCGCCACGTTTCTCCGGAAGTTGAAGATGGCATCAATTGCATTCAGTTCAGCATTCACCTGCACGAAACAGAAAACAGAATCCAGCTCGAACACCCAAGTGTGTGGTTCTTTTTCTTTGTGGTTGTTTGCGACAACGCTGACGGCTGAATGAAGCAGAAGCGACCGATGCGACACGGAAACTCGTGCCTGTGGCTTGTGATGCCGCTGGAAAACAGCTGCTAATTCATGCACCTGTACCTGTACAGAGACAATGGAGCATTGCATTTCCATTGGCCTACCACCTGTAATTGGGAGGCAGGCTCTATAAGCCCTCCAATTGAATTGTACCTATTTACCAAGATTGGTTTTTTTACATGTTGTGCGAGCATCAGCGTTCTCATTGCTTCGCCTCTTGAAGTACTGATTATTTTCTTCTTCAAATATGTGCAAAATTGGATGCGAAAGTCAAATGGAAACAACGCAATGTGGTCCACAAAATGGCAATTTTCACAAACAGAAGCCAGGTTATGGTCAAATCAGTTGCGAAGGATGGCCCACTCCGTGTGGGCGGTGGGTCCGTGAAGCCCCACGCCCATGCGACCGTTTTTTGTCGCGCTGACGACTTGATCTTTTAATTGACGACCGACATTCTTCTGAACGTTTTTTTCTTGTGCGTTTCTCGTTCAAAAAGCTCCTGTGCCTTTTCGGTGAATTCTGTCAAGGTCCCGCCATCTGCCATATTGGCTTGCGTTTTTTGGTCATGGGTCGGGACAGTCCGTTCCCTGTGAGTGAGAGTGATGTGGCAAAACTGGCAGAACACTCAGAAAAATTCTTCACCGCATTGCCATCTCCGCAATGCATTTCATTTCTCTTTCGACGGACAGACCAAATGACAAAAAAGAACCGAAGTCGAAAAAAAACAAACATAAATTTCATTTGGAGCCAACCAAATTGAGGAGATTTTAAATATAAAAATTGCGAAGTCAACACAACACCTTTCTTGAATTCAGGAACATGTCTCACCAGGTCCCTATGGCCCTGGATGGGGACATGACCTGAATTTGTTTTGAGAGAAACACCAATACCGAGAAATTCCTTTCTGTTATATACCAACCCAGATGTAACATTGAGTTGGATAACCCAGATGAAATTGTAGAGTTGCTTGTGATGCATCACGCAAAAATTTCTTTTGCTCGGCCATTTTTTTCCCCGGGGTCCTCCTGGGGTGCCATTTGGGTGAGAGCAGGGAAAACCGCATTTTCCCTTCTTGATTTCGGACACTCCACGAGAATCTGGCACAGCTTGTCCAACGACCATACAATTCCACTCGCCTGCTGCTTTCATTCCATTTGAAAAATTGGTTCAAAAAAAGGAGAGCTCAAATTGCAAAGCGATGTCTTTTCCCTTTAAAAAAAAAAGAAAAAAAAAATTGGGACAGCATTTGAATAGATGATGAGTACGTATTGCACAATCCTACATGCAGATGGCATGTCCCCTGCCTCAGTGCCGAATTTTCAAATTGTGAACCCTTGCAAGGCATGGGATCGGGGATCCATCCGCCAAGCTCCCCACCAGTTCTTTGAAATTCCACACTTTGGAGCATAGTGGCGGCGGAATTTTAAAGTTATTCATGTGTGCAAAAAATTGCGACTGATCAGATTTTGGTATAAAAAAATCCTTGCTGCAGAAATTTAATATCACGCAAGGTCAAATTCTGAAGTCCACCAGTGTCGTGCATGACAGGTTTTTTTTTACTGGAACCACCGCTGGTTCCCCGCCCACGAAATCATGAGACAAAGTCCCGTGTCATTTTGGAAATAAAACCCAACGCCAATGGATTGACGCGCAAACGTTCAGTGCACCAGGCACCACGTCAAACAATTTTAAAACAGGGACAATTATGATCAATGGATGGCAACTTGCCAACATGGGAGGCGCGTCAAAAGCCACATAAGGCGGAGGTCGGTAGCAACCAATGTTGCGGTAACATTGCCATGGGGCAATATGGTCCAATTTTTCCCAAGGGTGAGGCAAAAAGGGCAAATTTGTTATTTTAAAATGCCGGCCAGTTATAAAAATAACAGGAAAAAAACAACAACAAACACAATGAAATCAAGAATGGTGTCAAACCTTGTCATTTGTCCGGTCATTGAAAAATATCAGCCGAAGAATCATGTCATATCCACATTAAAAATTGCCAGAATGAACGTGGAATAAAGTGAACCCAACAAAATGTGCAGTTGTGCATAAAAATTCACAAACAGAAATTCCCTTGAAATGTGTTGGTAAAAGAAAGAAAGTGGGGGAAGCAAGCAAAGCAAAAAGGTTTTATCCATGCTTGACGAGGCGAACTGCGACAGCTTTTTAACCACCTGACCAGTTGAATAGTGAGTGACATCTTACCAAAATTGACATTCTGTCAAGTTTGAACTGTGTCATCTTCTCAGAAATACGACAACGCGCCCTGTGGCGCAACATCACTCCATCATCATGATATTGCCATCAAGCCAACATGTGTTCCTCAGGGTGGTGTGGTGTTCATCAGGGCAGTGTCTTTGGTCCATTGTTTGCGTATGTCTCCTCGGAGTACCTGCTATTAAAAAAATGTATTCAGGAGGTGTGTGCCCATGCCCTTGCTGTTTCTGAGCCAGTGTTCAAGAAGAATTCGGGACGCCCGTGCACCTGATAAGGCTTCTGTGATCGGAACTGAAACTATATCACTATAACCGTAGATGGCGAAACTATATCGCCATGAAGACAAAAGAAGAGGACAGTGGTCAAATGGGATCAACGGTGAGAAATCAATATTTGAATTCTCTTCTTCAAACAATGGATGATGCATGTCCCCGAAAACGCGCGAAACCCGCGGAAACAATTCGGAAGGCATTGAGTTCCAAGTGAAAAAAGTTCGCTTGGCAATTCTGACGTCGTCTGCAGAGTGCAAAAAAAGATGAAGTGCAATCTGTGTTCTGTGTGCAATGCAGTGCAGTGTTTGTTACAAATTTGTTGGTTGAAGAAAGGCAGTGTCGTTGGTTTGGAGGGCGCAGATCGCTGGACAGGTTTGGGTGGACGGACAGAGGGGTACTGAGGGGCTTTATTGCATGCCTGTGTCCCCCAACATAAAGGGCGATCGGCGAAAAAGGAAACGAAAAAGACTGCTTTTTTTTTTTTTTTTTTTTTTTTTTCTGTTTATTTCTTAAATAGAATTTTAGGTGCAGAAATTCCATTTGATTCACATACCAAAACATCATAATTTATTAATTGTGGCATTCGGTCGGTTAGTTTTGTGGCA
>JASGXE010012691.1:0-13303 GCA_030068105.1 Sinentomon sp. SZTP_YWyxl
AGCAAAGAACAGTTGCCCAATGGACGGCAACATGGTTGTTACTTGCAAAGATGAAAGCAGTGACCGAGAGCTGGTCGACGGTGACTTGCCCGGTGACGGTTACTCCAGCCATCTCTGGAGCTATGGCGAATTGATTGAGCATCATAATCAGCTGATGAAGTGGCTGGGCGAAATAGAGATCGACTCCAAAGCAAACGGTGGCGTGAGGGCTTCACTTCTTGCGGAAATGCAAGACAAATCGTATCGCTTGAAGACCTTTATTCGCCAAGGACAGCGTTTGTGCAGCAAGGAGCCGCTCCAAGTCGACGACATCGACCGTCGGATGAAACGACTGACATCCTCCTGGCGGCAGCTTGAGAGCAGCCTGCAGGATGGAATTCCTGGCAACTTCGACGGTCAGTTGGAATCGGTTGCTGTTGGGAATTTGGAGACGGAAGTTGGACACTTACAGCTGTGGTTGAAGTCCATGGAAAGCCGCCTGGAACCGTTGAGCTTCAAGATTAGCCACTTGAGTAGAGAGGAACTTGATTTGAAGACAAAACAGTGTCAGGAGTTCCATACAGAAATCATGTCCCAAGATGCATCGGTTAATGCAGTTTTGCGTGCGGTCGAACGCCTTCCAACATCGCCCAGTGGGAAGTCAGGGGCGTTGAAAAGGGTCGCACATGCTATTAAAACACGGTTGCATCAACTTTGGCTGAGGTCACTTGAGTGGCAGTGCCATCTTGAAGGGATTCTTGCCCACAAATCTGGGAATAATGATAGTGCAAGTGGTTTCGACGGCCGGAGGAGAAGTGACAGCGACGATGAACCTGTGATGAAGCTTCGAAGACTGAATAACTCGTCCACTGAGGACCGTAGCAATGATGCTTCTGATGACCAGGACGGATCAGCCATGTTGAGTGTCGACATGCCAAGTGAAGACTTGAGCGATGACCGTTTTAGCGATCGAAGCTTGTCATGTGAAATTAATAGATGCAAATCATTGGAAACGTGCGACGACATTCTGCCAACTGACGAGGATTCTGATTTGGCAATCATCTCGGAAGATTTTTCGGGAAAGAGCCAAAGCGGCAGTGAGCTCTCTGTTGCTGAGAGAACTTCCGACAGTGCGGTGCTTGACCAATGCCAGCCTGCCCCTGCAACTGTAAATTACAGAGTCAAAGATAACAATGTGCCTTCTGAGTATCAGGAAGATAAGTGCTCAACTAATGATACGACCAACGAGTTTTCGGATGGCAGCAATAAGCGAAATAGTCGGAATTATGCCACTTTCGACTTCAAGCATGAAGACACCGATACTGAAGTCGATGCAGGTCGATCAGACTCAGTTGGGCAGAGTGTTCACGGAACAGATATCGATGAGCGTAACAGTGCTGGTGAATGGACTTACCATTGTTCTCTGAATGGAAACCAGTGCCTAAATGGTGCGACAGTATTGAATGACAGCAATGGTTTTGATCGTGACCTGTCAAATGGTGATGGGAGTGAGCAGAACCACACTTCTGAACTGGTTCTGATGGACAGTCCAAGTCCAACCCACGAAGAACAGTCCAACGGAAGTGCCTTCATATGTGAGACTGAGCTTCGACTGAGAATCCAAGAAGTTAAGCCGGATTCGAATGAAGACTGCACCATGATAGCCTCCTCTCAGAGGACCAACGTTATTGTTTCAAATGGAGCTCATAACCATGTTTCGGCACGCACAAACAAGATTGCCATTGTTCAGCCTTCATCCATGACTAGGACCAACGGCAAAGAACTTATCGACAAGCTGGTGAGTGAAGCTGACAGCCTCATCAAGGCTCAAGATTTCAACGGTAGCACGCACCTTGCCTTAGAATTCAATAATTTCAGTGACGGATCTTCACCTCCCATGAATAATCGGAGGACACTCCGTCCTCCAAACACTCTCCAGCTCGGCATGAATGGCCATAGGTTACAGCGATCACATGACCGTAAAGGGTCAGAGGGTCAAGGATTGGCTAATTATCAACTCCGGTAATTCCTTAGATGGTGATGACGGGCGACCGGAATCCCACAATGCTGCACAAGACGATGTTTTGGACAGTTGTGATGCAAGTGGTGAGTACACGAGTGGCGAGTCGGACAACGATTCAGTGTTATCTAACGGCCACTCGTGCGATAACATGACCAGTTTTGTGGGTCCAAACAATGACGACGGCGATCGGACCATCACAGATGATCATAGCCCAAGGGCAAATCAGGTGGGAATTTTGACCAGTGGGTGCATTGAAAGTGGACACAAATATCCGTGGAGCATGTTAGAGGCCTCCTCACGTTGGAGGGAATTTTCTGTACAGGTTGCGCCTGGCGGCGCTGACCACCCTCTTTCGCAGTTTTCAGTTTCAGAATCAACGCTGAGTGTTCTCACCCCAACAAATGCACCGGAATCTGATGTTATTGTCAGGTGCCTCAAGCAGGAAATGCCCAGCATCGGGAATCCAGAAGGATCTTTCATCACCGTCGTTTGAAAGTGGCTCAGTCACCCTGTTGTCTTGCCAGACAAAGGAAGAGGTGCTCAGAAAGCCAAAGCAGAAGGCCAAACGGAAGGATCAACAACAAGTTTGTGATCGGAACGGCGGCTCAAGTTCCGACGGTGAGATTGTGCCTTCTGCCAAAGGATCGCCAGCGAACAAAACAGACGATCACCCCAGAGAAAGATTAAACAGGCAGGAACTCCAAATGTGAAAATCGCAGACGAGCTCTTCAGGTTGGAAATCACGAAGTCATTCTCATTTTCGGGGTACTCGCTATTCAAGAGGACTGCCAGTTTCGGGGAGAAGTACGCCAGCGACCCAAGCAGTTACATCGCTTCAACCGCAACGAAAACTCCAAGGCGCAACGAAAGCCACGAGGCCATCACTCGTTTCCGGCGAAACAGCAGACGACACAGCAGCACAGCGCCGCGACGTGATTCAAGTGACAGTGAAATTGAAACTGGTCCAAGAAAGATGCCACTGCCGCTGCTGCCGTCGTTGTCTCCGGTGGTCAAGGGAAAATCGCCCGACTCAGTCAGTAACAACAGTGAGCTTGATCATCCCAGCTCAGCAAACAACCCCGATGATCTCAGCCTGTCCGAGCAGGCTTGGGACAACTTCCAGGAAAAGTACCTTAGTGAACCGTACAGCGAGGAAGCAGTTGATCACGAGACATCAAGAAAGCTGCTCGAGTTCGGTGACGATTATCGAAATTATTTGGACACTTCCTCTGATACCGGCTCCAGTATCATTGGTATGGGAAGCAGGGCCAGGGGGCGCAACTTGTCGAAGCGAAAGAATCAGAGGAATGCATTTTCGTTCGTCGATAGTGACTCGGATGCGGAAGACTTTGAATTGTCCCGCATGATTTGCCAGTCAAGGTCCCATTTCCTCTCGACTGAAAAAGCCTTCAGCGATAACTTCTTGTCAGTCGCCCTGGACGAATGGGAAGCAAGGTTTCCGGAATACACGAATCTTAAATCAACGTGCGTCGAGAACCTTCAACTGCTGAAGTGTGCCTTTACTAAAATTCAGCGACAGCCAATATCGTACACAGTTCGAAGGTGCAAAGACGTTGCTGAATTAATCAGTCGCTGGGAAACATTGTCAGGTCAGATTTCTGAGAAAGAATTCCAGGTTGAGACATTGAAGGCTGTTCAAAGAGATGCTGCTGATTTGAAGTCAACCATCGATGACTTGTCTGAGCGAGTCGTCCAAGATTCGAAAAACGTGTCAAACAGGGCAGAGTTGGATGCAAGGATCGACTTTTTGAAGGACACGCTGACATTGCTTGCCGACCAGGACAATCGTCTTCTTTCAGCCAAGGAGAATGTTCAAAACTGTGTGGCGATTGGTGCTGACTGTGGATCTTTGCCGAACCAAATTGAATGTTTGCACAAGCTACGAGCCGATGCCCGAGAGAGAGCACAGACCATTCTGGATAGTCTGGAGAGTGCCGCCGTAACCTGGCATCATTTCGATTTGGAATTCGACGAGCTGCATAAAATTCTCGAAGCAGATCAAGAAGCCATTCGGCTACTAGATGTTTCTCTAACTACTGATGATTCTTTGGCACAGGATGCGGGAAAAATGCTCTCAGAACGGGAAAGATTGTTGTGCCAGGCTTATTTCATTTCCCGTGAGATCGGCTCTGATGCATCAACATCAATGCACATGTTAGAAGATGGCGGTGAGGATGTTAGATCGGCATCCAATAGTGGATCTGTTTCGGGCACTGGTGAGCCGATATCATCCGGACACAATGGCCAGAATCACTTTGTTGCTGCGGCCGAGGCTCCTTGTAGTCTTCCGTCGGCATCGGATTCTGGCATATCCGACGGGGGCTCCAGTTCTGAGCCCGAGCTTAGTGAAAGGGAGCGACGACTCTCTGTATTATGGAGGCTTGCAAGGGACCTGAATTCTGTTCTCAGTCCTGATTGCCCAGCTTTGTCGATAATTTCACGGGAGCTGCAGCGAGCGTCGGAGGCATTGGTGTCCCTGAAGTCGACTTGCAAGGGTCTGATCATCAAGAAGGCTATTCGTCTGGAGGAACAGCCAGATGAATCGTCTCCGTCACCATACTTGGGGGCGATGAGCCAAACAAGATCTTTGCTGCAGCTTAGTGGGCTGAAGGAGTCACCAGTTTCGTTGCTGAGTTCAGTTCTAAATTGTCCCGGTACCAGCGGCAAAAAGCGATCAGATTCCATTTCTGGGAGCCGACCAAATAATGTTTGCAAGGATTGCGTAAACGTTCCTGCAGTTGCCACTCCCACAAAAGTCAGGGTACGTTGTGATAAGCTACCCTCCAAAGGAAAGCTACCAATAAGGGCCAAACTCCCCAGCAAAAGGTCATCCTGGTTCTGGAGGCTACTGCGTTCCGCCTTGCCATTCCACTTTGCCATCATGCTTCTGTTCTACGTGGCCTACATGCTTGAGCCTCGATGCTGCGAATCCATCAACAGCGTGTCCAGATTTTTCTCGCAGGTCCACCGCTATGGTTACTTAAGAGGTCCTCCTCCTTTTTAGACCTTGTTTCAGAAATTGCGAACATGACGTCTTTAGTGCAATTGTTAAATTTGCTCTCTATGCCTTTGCTTACCTGTGTTAGATACGTATCTTCATTTCGTTTCGTGTACCTTTAGTGGCGGCGGAATTGTGGGTGCTCACACGTGTTTTTCCCATTTAACCGTTGCCTCCGGAACATTTTTCTTTCTGCATGCGCTGGAAAGTAAAGAGCTTTCTGAAGCTGACAGATTTTGACCTTAGTTAGGCACAAATAAGGATCTTTAATAATTTCTACAGCATGGAGTTTTTGCTAAAATCTGTCTGAACAGTCGCAGTTTTTTACATGTTTGACCGTGGGCACATCAACTCCGGATTAACCCTAATCCGAGGGTGCGGATTAAATTTTTGCCACACTTCAATGAAAAAAAAATCCGCAACTTCGGATTAGCGTTAATCCGGAGTTGATGTCGTCACAGTGGGTGCATTAATTCCGCCGCCACTATACAATTAGGCCCGGCCTCAGTGCAGATAGCTGAAATTTGTTTAGTTGATATGGCCATTTTCAGTCGCTGAGTTGTTATGATACATTCTCAAGGTGACTTCTTGCAGACTGAGTAGGTAGATAACCTATTTCAGCACATATTTCACGAACGGGAAAAGCTGGAAATTTTCCATAGCCAGATCTGGTTACAGGAAATTACCTACAGGGCGTGTGGATGGTTTCATCCAACCTACGGCAGAACGAAGAGCATGACAGAATGCCCCGTAATCAGAGCCTCGTAACGGTAGTTGGTCTACAAATCTGAATGGGTGTCCATTGGGTCGCAGCTCACACTTGCAGACGTTCATTCGTGCTCCTTGCTCTGCTGTACCTACCTACTCGTCCGAGGAGGTCCCGACTTGGTGTTGGCAATTGTTTCCTGGGACTGGGTTCAGTACCTATCATGTGAGGTGGCCATTTATTTGGGGTTTGATAGATCAATGCAACAATGCCCAACGGAACAGTATAGTATGACTGAGCTTTGTGAGATTGGCATCTGGCTGAACTTCGTAAAGCACGCGTAAATGAGGGCCATTACCACCCAGCAAGTGTAGTGTAACAGTTGACGAAACGGACTGTAAGCATGCTTGTTAATTACCTACAGTATGTGTTTGTATTATTTTCGCCCCTCTTGCAGGGCCTACTTTGACTATTCAGTGCATATAAAATATGATTTAATTACATACATTTATGTACTTTTTAATTGGTATCCACCTATGGAGTTAAGATGTGCAGGGCATGTTTTTGACCCATGTCTTCAAGGCTTGCGAACTTGTACACGTGTCACGAATAGAGCAACAATATGAGGAAAGAAGACCTAATGACGTGCAGAATTTCCAGCACTTACTGTTGAGCCCAAGATCCATTCCCTCTCTCAGAGACCCCATGAGAATAGCTTTGGTTAGAGGCCAGTTATGTGGTTAGCACAAAGAAGAAAAATAGTGACAGCCAGTGGCGTAGCTAGGAATCGCGGGGCCCCTCCGCGAACTAGTTGTGCGGGGCCCCTAAAATTCCAGTGAAATTCTGTGAATAGCAAATGATGCTGCCCATGCATGGAGTAGGTTCCTCTGGGGAAGAGCCGGAATTGCACTCTTCCTTTCCTCCACCGAATCCAAAGAACAATGAACACAGTACGCTACAAAGTGAAATGATGACGAATTTGATGTTTTGGGATATCTCTTCTTCCTGTTTTTGCAGAAGGGAAATGATTTGGCTTGGCAGTTCATGTGTTCCTGACAACGAGGTCGCTGATGAAGTTTGCCAAAAGGTAGCAGGAGTCAGTGATCTCGATAATCTCACAGAAATGTTTGCCTTTCAATCATTTTTCTCCGTTTTTGATGCCCGCGCGGGGCCCTTTCGGCTGCAGGGCCCACCCGCGCCGTGGGCCCTGGGGTCCCAGTCGCTACGCCACTGGTGACAGCCCTACTGTTGGTCAAGGTTTACGCTCTGTCATCTTAACTCAATAGGTCCATTTTTGTTTTATGTTTTCATGTCTTGCAGTGCCATTGCCTTTGTGTTGTTAGTTGCTTTTTAGTTACCTAGTCCCATATAACTTGTCTCAGACAGTTTTGAACCGTTTGAATTCATACCTATTGATCAATTTTTGTGTGCGGTTGTAGGCTATGTGAGTTGGGTGGCCTTGTCTTCTTATTCCTAATTCAGATCCACCTATTGGTTTGTTTTTTTTGTCGTTTTTGATGGCTAATTTTTACCTTTTTTCAGTTATGGATAGCTCTGTTTGTTCTACAGCTTTGCTTTGAATTGCTGCCCTTGGGGTGGCTGTTATGGTTCCATTTTGTGGCATATCAATTTTTTGATAATTTTCGTTGAATTTTTGTGTGAATATTTAGCCTAAAGTCTGTTCATTTTCAGAATGGTCCGCACGCTCTTTGCAGACAGGGATGTGCAAATTTGTGCAAAAATTGGAAATCTGAGATTTTGAGCTGCGGGCCTCTATTTTCGAAACTCTGTCGGTTTTCACCTCTCAATCTTTTGATAATTCTATTTTTCGGAGTTTTTTCAATTTTCTGAGACCACGATCTGTCTGGTTTGCTGGTCGTTCCGCTCCTGGCTTTTGAAATGTGCACTTCTGGTGCAGCGCTGATACGAAACTTCGCTGGCCCTCTTATTTGACACCGACTTGCAATGGTTTGCGGCCACATCTGCTGTTTTTGCCAACAACTGGAACACAGGCACACGTATTCATGTCTGGAAAATTTCAAAATCATGTTTATGTTGCTTTTCCATCTGTGATGTGTTTTGCCTGAGCAAACATGTGCCAAATGAAAATTAAAAAAATTTTGCCCATGGCGAGACTCGAACCCACGATCTTGTGATTGAAAGTCCAACGCTCTACCACTGAACCATCGGCGCTTTCGGAATTTCAGTTCGAAAATTGTGCTTAAATGAAACAACTCGGATATTCAGGCAAAGAATGTTGTACAATTTGGACACCACTGTCGTGCCCCGCTCCCACCTTCGTTTTGCTGCGAGTTTTGGCGCGGACCATTCTGAAAATGAACGCACTTTAGTTCGTTGAACGGTTCTGGACCTTGCAGAAGGTGTTGTGTGGCAAGCTGAATTCGTAAAGTGAATTAAGTTGCAAATTGAATACCTGCTGTGTATTCTCGGGTTCGCTAAACTTTGGGACGAAATGATTTGGATGCGCTGCTGATGCCTATCTGGCAGAAAGACTAGCAAATACAGTTTGCCATTGCCAAACAAGTTTGCTGAAACATTTTTGTCAGGTACACAATAACAAACTTTGTTTAGCAAACATTTTCTTTTAGATGATCAAGGATGTTGCTGTGCTTATTCTCTGCCACAATTTAAAAACACTTAATAAAACATTTACAAAAGGAGATCGATTTCGTTGCTTCCACAACATCATCAGCCGACATCTGGACTGATGATGTTGCGGAAACAACGAAATCGATCTCCTTTTGTAAGCATTGTTTATTAAGTGTTTTTAAACTGCGGTAGAGAATAAGCACAGCAACATCATCACAATGTGCTCTACAGGCCTCAATACCATTCGTTTTCTTTTAGACAAGACGCTTCGCCAAACTAAGTTTGTTATGTGCCTACATGAGAATAATGTTTCAGCAAATTTTGTATGGCAAATTACATATTTTGCTCATCTGTACCAGGCTCACTAAGATAATTGATTCATTAATGCCAGCTTGCATCGAATGACAGAAGCGAACTTATTTATTAGTGTTTGTTCCATATTTTGGTTCCAGATGTGAATTCTACTTGAATATATTTTCTGGAATCCCAAAGTGACAGCTGATATGACACAGTTAGGCAATTATTGCCTCGGCTGGTTAGTTGCTTTACACAGGCTGTTTAAAAGTCACTCATCATGTGACACTGGTTTTGTGCCCGATTTCCCATTTTGTATGATGTTGTGAATGTGGAATGTAATGCAGTTTCGGGCCAACCGGAATGCCCAATGACGATTCACCATGGCCACCTTGGATGCAAACACTACCGACATCCCTTTGTTTGGTTTGAAACATCCTTTTCAACAACCACTCTTATAATCGCTATGTTTTGATGCAGTGCTTGTTTTGGGTTCCCTCTACAAAAAGATGGGTTTTTGACATGTCTTGCAGGAACGATGTCCATATCCTCTCCAAAAGTGTCCCACATGGACAAAGGCCACTTACAGATCAATTTTTGGGACAAATTGTTTGCTGGGAGGCTATAGATATGCTGTTGATTATTGTTGATTTTTGTCCACTTTTGTGTTCGTTACAGTCTAATTTTTATAAGTTGAGCTCCGACCTCTCGTGACCCTAATCTCTTTATACCTGCTTTGCTATTGTTCCGCAATCACTCAGCCAGCAGGAGTACTGCAACTCTTTCGTAACATCGTGATGCTGATTTTTCATATTCCGGTTTTTTCATTGACAGTGCATGGGCGTGAAAGGAATATTTGGTTGGAGCCAGTTAGAGTTGGTTGTGTATCTGTCAAGGATGTGAGGGAATGTAAAGGACCGCGGCGGAAAGCTTTTGGGGATCCCTGCCTAATCCCCATTCGAGAAAAAGGTCAGAGCTCAACTATTAAAATTGGACTGTAGTGGTCATAAGAAACCACTCCAAGATGATTTAGAGTTTAGGTATGTTAGCGTAAAAACTCTCCCGTGTTTGATTCATTTTGTTTTTCCTTGATGTCCTTGATAAAATTGTAGACATTCTTTTAGCTGTGGGGAGATGCTGTAGTGGTGCAGATCTTTGGGAAGACCTATCGAGATACTTGGTAGGTGAAAGAATGTATCTAGGAACTAGGAAGTAACTTCCTATTGGCAAGTGGGCAAGTACGTTCAACCCAGATATTGCAAAGTAGGTATCCCTCATTGTTCTGTATTTCTACACCACCTCCCCACCGTAAGGCCTTATTCATGTTCCCTGTTGACTCTTGTTTATTTGTGACCTAGAATTCTCTATTGTGGTTTGATGGCCACATCTAAAAATGTGGGAGCTTATTTATTATATTTAGAGACTGATAGTGAGGGAGGAACCAGTATATTTGTCGTGCCATTTAGCTGTTGTTAGTGTTTTTCATTAGGAGAGGAGATCCTTAGAAATTTAGCCCTTTTTCCACATTGAAACTACGAAGCTGGAGGTAATGCGAATTTCTAAATGAACATGACAGCAGCTCCGGGGTCATTAACTGCCTTCACGATCGAGAGTTCACCCGAATGCAATGTTCAAGACCCGTTTAATTTGAGTTGCCAAACGACACACTTCTCCTCCAAACAACGACAGAGGAATGATTGTTGCACAGCCGCAGTTGCCCACCCCTCAGTCCGAGCACATTTGCAGCCTTGTTTGTGGATCATTGGTTGCTGCAGTGCTCTGAATTTTCTGAAAACTCATCATTTTTCTCTGCGCAGAGTCTCTTCGATGACTTTTCAGTCGTTCTCTGTGCCCGAGTCTCTCTCAGGAAGACTTTGTCATTTGTCTCTGTGCAGAGTGTCTCAGTCTGACTTTTCATTCATTTTTTCTCTGCAAAGTCTCAGGATGAATTTTCAGTCATTATTCTCTTCGCAGAATCTCTTGGGATGATGACTGCAGAATGGTGTCTTATTCTCTTCGCAGAATCTCTTGGGATGATGACTGCAGAATGGTGTCTATGTCTGAAACTAGATTGGAGAAAGGATTAAATGCATCATGTTTTCATAATGATGAGGCGAGGGTGATCCAGCTTTCCGAAAAGAAGGGAGCATGCCCCTCCGACATGGGGTCTGATGGAGAAACCTTGCCCAGGGGACTTGAGGCAGATTCCAACCTCTGAGACACCTTGGCCCCTTCTCTCCTGGAGGTTTATTTTTTGAAATTTTTGGCTCAGAATTGCTGTCCCTCGGATATAAAAATCAAAAGCTCGCTTCTGCTATTTCTGTCCGGGGGTAGTTTCACCCTCTATTGTGCCCCTGATGATACATTGTGGGAAAAGGGTTAATGTATGTTCATATGTATCACTGTAAACGAAGCTGCCACGCAACAACATTTCTGTCGTTTTTGAATTACTTTTGTCATTGTGTGTTTCGTAATTATAATAATATATTTAGCACGAGTTATTTCTTTCCATTGGAAAAGATAGTTAAATAATGTATTGATCAAGTTGTTTGAAAAACAGCTGTTATTTGGTTGTTCTTTGTAGGCCTTACTTTTATCAGTGTGAATAAAAGTTTATCTGCGAGGGAATTACTTAATCCACGCAAAAATTGTGGGTTATTTTCCATGGACCCGTCCACATGTGGAGTAAACCTGGTTTGCGGATGTGATTTGCGGTTGGTAGTCAGAGAGCAAGCACTAAGTGGTGGGTTGACAGCATTCAATAGGCAGATGACTAGCAGCAGGCGAGGAAGGTAGGCAGACTAGGGTCAGGTTTGGTTAGCTTAAGAAATACCTGAGTAAAAGAAACTACAAATCACGACCGGGAACTTGGCCGACAGCACATGTAGGGCTTGATCTAAGATATGTCTTCGAAACTGTGGCCAAATTGCGATTGTTTCAACTTTTTCAACAACGACCTAGAAACGGTTATAATAATTTCATAACCGGGTTCACAGTGCAGTCTGGCACTTTTGTCAAGACTTGTTGTAATTTGACATTTTAATTTCTGCTCCCTGAACATTTGACATTCATGCACATATTTTGACATACACATCTGACATACTCGTATATGCTGCTCCCTGCATGTGATTGTTAAGTACACATTGAAAAAAGTCTTATGGTCGGTTTATCGCAAACTCCAAGTTGCGAGAACATTTTTAGCCATTTACTTCAATTGAAAGAATTTACATCGCAACTCATCTCTCCACAACTAGTGGCAACAAAATGGGAGAAGAAAATGCCATCGTGCGTGGATAAAGTAATTTCTTCGTCACTATATATTTGTTGCCGTATTCCCCATGTCACTCCTATGCCTATAAACCAAATTTCCAGTTTTTCTGTTGTTCCATTTTCACACGGTTGCATCATGCAATTATTGTGGAACTGAGCTCAGCTGGTGACAGTGGGGAATACGGATCTTAATCTTTAAACATCAGCACAAATATGTAGATAGGTAAGTGTCTGTTCGAATTTATGCTCAGTTTGCATTTGAAATAGTGATATTCATTTTGCAGCGAGTGCCTTATTCTGTCAGCAGGTATTCCCAAGCCTCACCCAAGTGCTCCCAATCACCCTTGGTGGGTATTTTTACTTGTCAGGGATTTCCAAGACACAAATGCTGTCAAGACACGAAAGCTGTCAAGACACGATCTTTTGCTCCAGCGTGGATTGCATTTTCGTTGGTCACCTGCAGTGTGGAAATCCGAAATACGGTCCCCAATTTTGCATCAAACGAAATACCAAAGTGATTGTTTTTCAAGTGTCATCAAAATGGTGTTATGTGAAGCGTAGGTAAACATCCCTTCCTCACCAAAAACTCATCAAGTAACGCTACCAACAAGTGTGCCAGCCAACAAAGCAAGAGTGCAGTCTGCCCTGCTCAGCTGCATTGCAGTTTACAGGAAGGCGAAAAGCTGTAACATTTATTTGGGTTAGGAGTGGTAAAAACAGGTGGGGAACACTATGCGTTCTTTGACCATGCCTTTTTTGTGTTGCGACTGTTGGTTGCTGCCAGTCTCGAAAAATGTCATTCATTCAGTCCTCAAATTAAATTCGATCAGTCCTTCAATCATATTCAATTTATCCAAATCAAAATGTTAATTCTCATTGCAATCTGCTGTCAATTGGCATAATGTGAGGAGTAAGTGATCAGATGATATTTCAAGTAATTATAAACAGCGGGAAACTTGCGATGACAATGGAAAACATGCCAAGACATAATCTTGATTGTTACTAAACACTTACCAGCAACAAAACACAAATGACCAACAGAAATTACAGTCCCATCGAACCAACTCCGTAGTTCGTAGCGTGGGCATTGGTACCAAATGCAACTATGCTGCAAAGACTTGCCGATGATAAGGATTCTGTTTATTGTGGAAAAGGAAACTTGTCACTGGCATTTGTGTGGTTTTCTTCCACGCCAGTGAAACACTTTTTTAGGCAAGGGAGATAGATTGATTTGAGCATCTTAGTAGTTTTGCTTTGGCAATGTACCTTTGGGATCTGCCATTAGTTCTTTGAGTTCCTACCTATCAAATTCCATGATTTGGTCACCAATATTTTTTGCCTTTCTGCATGTCTGTTGTCATTTTTTGTTCCTGTATGGATCAAGATTTCGATGTTTGAAAAC
>JASGXE010012692.1:0-13110 GCA_030068105.1 Sinentomon sp. SZTP_YWyxl
GTAAATTCAAGGCCAGAGGGTTATCGACCAATTTCTTTAACATGCATACCGTCAAAGTTGTTTGAACGTATCCTATGCTCACGTATCCTGGTTTTTCTCGAAAGTGTTAACTTCTTCCATCCCAATCAGTTTGGTTTCCGTCCAAAGCGCTCCTGCGAAACCCAGTTAATCTTATTTTCGCACGAAGTAGTGTCTTTTCTTGATAATAGGGTACCTGTGGATGCCATATTCCTTGACCTTGTGAAAGCTTTCGATCTGGTTTGCCACGTTCGGCTATTTGCTAAACTTGAAGCCCTAAATATGCCGAATAATCTAATAGAAATTACAAAGTCTTATTTGACTGGGCGGTCATTTGCAGTTATGCTCGATGACTCAATGTCATCATTTTCCCCCATAAGATCTGGCGTCCCCCAGGGTAGCGTTATCGGGCCATTGCTTTTTTTAATTTATATCAATGACATCTCCACTGGTTTGTCTTCTTCTATCCGGCTTTTCGCAGATGATATCGTGCTTTCTAGGCCACTTTATTCTCCCGACGACTGCGTATCCCTTTAGTCTGATCTTATGCTTATATCAAACTGGTGCGCGCGAGACAGCATGGAAATTAATCCGTCAAAATCCTATGTCATGCGTTTTGGAAAGCGCTTTACTTCTTTGCAACCTCCACAATATTCAGTCAACTCAATTAACCTCCAGATTGTTAATAACCTGAAATACCTGGGAGTTACCCTTTCCCACGATATGTCTTGGAAAACGCATATTTCTCTTACAGCAAGCAAAGCAAGTGCGACACTGGGCTACATCACTCGAAACTTGAAGGGTGCTCCACCGGAGGCGAAGAAAAAAGCGTACATGTCCCTGGTGCTCCCCATATTGGAATATGCTAGCGGAGTATGGGATCATGTTAAGATTAGCGAAACTTCGCAACTTGAAAAAGTTCAACGTCGCGCCGCAAGGATGATCCTGGGTTGTTACGGTAGAACAGAAAGCGTTACTGCCATGCTGCAGAGGCTTGATATTCCCCCACTTGCCACAAGGCGGAGGGATCATCGGCTGAGGCTCTTTAGTGAAATGCTCACGCATGAAATTAATCTTAGCCTCCCATTTGAATTTCAGGTAAAGCCATCGCAACGGCGTAGTGACAACGGCGTAGCCGTAAGCATTCCACGTTGTAAAAGCTCAGTTCTCTCAAATTCCTTTTTCCGCGAACGGCATTAGAATGGAATGGTCTTGCCCCTTCTTCTCAATTAATCTAAAAAACCAGGCTTGCATTAGCGCGCACCAGTCAATGATCACGTAACCTGTCTTTCATTCGCCTTCTTCAAAAATTCATGATTTGTAAATTTATGCCAAACGTTTTTGTGTTTTGTGTTTTTTTATTTTTGTCTACTCGCTTTTACTGTATACTTGACTCCAGTGCCAACTCATTTTGCCTGGTGATTATTAAAAATTACAAATTACAAAATCAAAAAGCCGAAAGAGGTTTCTTGAGTGATGATCGCGAGTGGTGTGGACACAAAACTTGAACCCAAAATGAACGAAACAGCTCTTTGGGTCATGAAACATCTGGGCCGAAAGACCCAGCCACATTTCAGAAGAAAATGTGTCCGAAAATGTCTTGAGATATATTTTGGTGAAACCAAATTCGTCGAAAAGCGTCAACTTTTGGGGGACTCCGTCCCCCAAACCCCTGCCAGGGGCTGCTGGGGAGCGACTACACTCCAGACCCCTTGCAATTGGTGCTGCGCACCCCTAGTTCATTTTTTACAATTTAACCGCTGCAGATACAGGAGGCTCCGTTAATTCCCATTCGACTGAAAGACCACACAGATCGCGGCGGATTTCTTGGAATCGTTGCAGCTTGAGGACTCATGACTGCAGGATTGGTGCGGGAAGGCATTAATATATCGTGCAAAGCGCTGAAGAATTATTGTTGTCATACCATGTCTAATTAGTGTTTCTTTATTTTTTTTATTATGACAAATAGGAGAAACTGCGAATGCAAATCAGATCTCATTGATAGTGATTGATCTTGTAGGCAGGGTACCCTCTATGTCTGATAAAAGGTTACTTCAACAGCAGTTACAGCTGGACGGTTTTTTTCGCACAAATATGATTATCAGCATCTTACGGCCAGTTATCTTTAGATAGGTTCGGTTCTACTTCATTGCTTATGGCTTCATTTCCGGGATTTTGATCCATACTATTTCGCGTCAGAAAACCACAATTACTTTCACAAAGGAAAAACTGTGGAGAGGAACGGCCGGTCGCACTGCTTATGTGTGATCATTCTTGTTGTCCTTTGATCAATCTTGGTAAAATGAAGTGACAAGAATATCGCGTGAGGGTCTGTGTTTTTGAAAACGCTTCTGCACGAAAGGCCAAGATCGCAGGAAACGGTCGGCCTGCGAAACAGTTGTCCACCGCACAGCGATGTCTAACTTAATTTTTGACCTTTCTTTGACGCTATTGTTCTAACATACATATCGTATGCGCCACAAGTCTCCCGTCAAATGGACGAATAGGGTCTGCGTGTTTTCTGGCACCGTGGCTGCGAAATTGACGTTCAGTGCGGCAAGGTGGCTATCCTCCCGTTTGTGCTCATCAGTCAGAGTGAAGGCAGGGTGTTCAGGTTGGCGTTCGTACTGAAAATGGTGGGTTTGGCAACAACATGGCGTCGGCATGAGGCACACCAACGACCATAGATTAATTCATGTTTATTTCGTTGATTTATTCGAGACCACCACTCGGAGGAAGTGGCCGACTGAGACGCAACTCGAGATTCCGACTCCAAATAATCAGTCACGATGTTTAATGCACAGCTACGTGATGGCAGAAAACATAAAACATGATTGTCTATATGACGGGAAACTTACGGCGCTTACTGTATAAGGCCTGCCCTGCAATCGGCCTCTTCTTAGTTTACAGATCATAAGAGCCGAACAGAGACCTCAGTTGGTAAATCAAACGCTGCTCCAAAAGGACAAATGTTTGAACGAAATGGCCAAAAAAGACGATAATTTTGGTGTCTAAAGATATGCAAGAGATTGGTGCATATCTGGACAGCAGGTTACTGATTGTTATGCAATGAAAACGTTTGCGCTCTTGTCTATTGGGCAAAATAAGGGACTGAAATTTCTGGCGATCTCGGAAACGGGTTTCTATCCGCAGTTGCGTTTTTGAAATGTTGGATACGAAAATCATGGAATTTCTCTGGGAAATTGACAAGTGCATTTTATAAGTTCTCTTTTGACGCTAAAATTATCCAAATCCGTTCAGAACCTTTCAACACAGAGCAATTTTTGAGAAACATACCGGAGGGCAATTTCGCATAATCGTTTTGTCTTTCTTTAAATAATAGCTCGTTCGCATACTAGGACGCTGAAAGATCATCAGTGTATCGTTATCCGCAGAACGATTATTCATTAAAGGCGATTATCAAAGGCGATGTGAGAGAAACAGGTGTTCAGTGACTTTTCCACACCCTGAGGCCGTTTCCGAGATAGCATCAAGATAAACTTTCCAAGCTCATGCAGAAATGCTCAAGATTCGAATTTTTCCACATTTTACTGAATTCCATGTTCACGATTCATGAGAAGACGAGAAGATGATTCTTCAGAAGCAATTTTGACTTTCGACGTATTTTGTCGATTTTTTATCGTTTCCGATACGTGTGCAAAGGTAATGAATCTGATACTGGAATTAAAGTTGTCAAAAATAATCACAAGAGGTAAAAACATGTAACCTGGGAATTGCAACGTGTGTAATTTTCGAAAAAGTGGCTTATCCTCGACCGAAAAATCGGAGTTTTAATTTTTTTTTACCTATTTCACGAACAAAATAAATACTCGGTGGTTGCTAATTTCTTCGTATCTCCAAAGGTCACAAGGGGACCGGTGACTGGGGCAGAACGAACTGAGGCAGAAGTGGACTGGGCAGAATTTTTGCATTTTTGGAGGCTGATTTTTTTAATTTCTCCGGGTTAGGTTAGGTCAGGTTAGGTTAAGTTAAGTTAGGACAGGTGTACGCTACCACCTCCATGCAAAAACTCCCTCCAAAACGCCCTACTTTGTCCAATTCTGCCTCAGTCCACTTCTGCCTCAGTCCACTTCTGCCTCAGTCCACTTCTGCCTCAGTCCACTTCTGCCTCAGTCCACTTCTGCCTCAGTCCACTTCTGCCTCAGTCCGTTCTATCCCAGATCCGTCACAAGCTCATGATGCATGACCTCGAAATGTGTTGAAACTCCACAGCATGTGACTTTGTGAGTTGGAAACCTCCTGAACATATTAAAAGCGGAAATTTGCCCACCCCGCAGGTGTTGCACGTACATCACAGCAAGTGATACCATTCCGTTGGCGCAATGAACTGCAGAGTCGCAGTGTTGCACGGCAAGTGATACCATTTCCGTTGGCGCAATGAACGGCAGGATCGCCTGTGTTGCACGGCAAGTGATACCATTTCCGTTGGTGCAATGAAGTGAGGGATCGCAGGTGTTGCACGTACAGTGCCGGGAAATTAATGGAACCATACATGCAATTTAAATGCAGTTTCTGTAGTCAATGATATTTTTGATTCCGCGACGAAAATTTAGCACCAAAATGGTATCACTTGCCGTGAGTTTTTCTTTGTTGTCCAACCAAATGAAGAAAAAAAATCGAAAGTGTTTTTTCAAAAATGTATGCAACAAAATTGTTGAAACAAAACTTGTGAAAAAGATGTCACAACATGTTGATGAAACACGACACTTTTTTCTTTGTGAAAAAAGGATGCACGTAAAGGAAAGTTTCAGAGGCAACAGTCAACACCATTTCTGCCATTCAATTTACGTTAGTGGCTCCATTAATTTTTCCGATGCTGTACATCACGGCAAGTGATACCATTTCCGTTGGCTCAATGGACCGCAGGATCGCAGGTGTAGCACGTACAACGCGGCAAGTGATACCATTTCCGTTGGCTCAATGGACCGCAGGATCGCAGGTGCAGCACGTACAACGCGGCAAGTGATACCATTTCCGTTGGTGCAATGAAGTGTGGGATCGCAGGTGTTGCACGTACATCACGGTAGGTGATACCATTTCCGTTGGCGCAAAATCTGGTATGATCGTGTAATCTTCCCACATCGCAGGTGATGTGATGGTGTCACATGTGCACAAACGGTAGTGACCATTTTCCGAAGGCACAATGCGAAGTGCATCAGGAAATAGAAATGCCAAACACTCAAAGCGTCAATTTGCGCACATCGTGATACGAAGAGCGCGGTGCGACACGCAAGCTTGAAAAATATTTTTCCAACAAAAGGTGTATTTCTGTGAACACTCCATTGCATTCCTTCAATATGTTCTCTTCAGCTTCGACGCAACTTTGGATCACGTCTCAAAAGATTCATGCGGCAGGTTGATTGAGGTGTGTTCCTGAGCTCAGAACTTTACTGGATTTGACAAGATTTTGAAATCGCCTGAAAGGCTTCTCTACAATCGTTTTCTTGAGCAAGGGGAACAGGAAAAGGTACAAGGTGCCAAGTTCGGCAAGCATGAAGGATACGGTGGGATCTTCAATTTCTGTTCTTCCATAAAATAAAAAAACCTTCGACATTTTGTGGGCATTGTCCTGTGTTTCAACATTACCTTACCAAAATCCATAGTTTTCAGTGGAGAGAGAAAATGTCTCATGCAATCGTGCTGCCGACCATATGACATTCAAATGCACTTTAGGCATTCATTATTTTTTCTATATTTCTCTGCATGCGAGTATAAATCTCAAGAGATTATTCTTCAGTTTAAAGTCAAATACATAGATAATCGAAGGTATTGTATAGTGACGGCGTAATTAATTAACTCAAACATGTAAAAAATTGCGACAGTTCAGATTTTAGCAAAAAGTCCATGCTATACAGAAATTAAAGATCCTCATTCGTAACCGAGGTCAAAGTCTCACAGCTCCAGAAAGCTCTATTGAAATCTGGAAAAGAAAGTAAAAAAAAAGTTTCAGAGGCAACAGTTAAATGGGAAAAACACACATACATATATGAGTACATAATTCCTCCGCTACCATATGTATACAGCAGAGCAGAACATAAAAAAGTGACAACGTTACAGTGGGGTGCATGGTTCTTCGAGTACACAGCGCGAAGCGTTGTGATAAGTCCCTGGTGAAGACCTTGGCAGTTCTTGGAGGATGTGAGAGAAAGACAAAAGCATACTCTGGCCACTCAGTTCCAGGAAAAAACTGTAGAATTTTCTGCTGAACTCAACCATTGATTGTCCAAAGAAAACAGCCATTCCCGAACTATTACTTCCGAAGGAAATTATTTAATTGTTTGATTGTTGAATCCTCAATTCCCCGCAATATTGTTTTCTTTAATTTTGAAGCGTTTCATTCTGGGTCTCTCAGAAAGGGTGCAATGGGCTGAGGCTTTCGATCACTGGCTGAAACTGATGACGAAGCAACACGGTGGCTTCTCTAAAACACCGGCATACAAATCAAGGAACGGATCCCAGACCTCGCCAGCATATTCAAAGTTAGACAGGGCTTCCAGTTTTGCCACGCCCGAAACGGATAGATCGCTTGCGCATGATATTCATAATTTTTACATTTGACGATGAATTCAATGCATTTAAACCCAAAATAAATGCCATTGAGAATGCACTTTTTGTTCGAAAAGATAAAAAAATTTGCACCATGGCATTGATTGCAGATTTCTATTTTTTATTGTCACATTGGTGTTGAGAGAAAATTCGTGCAAATTTTGATTGTAAATAAAAGTTTTCCTTGGTTGTAAGTGAAGTTTAGTCCAACTTTTGTGACAGTTTAATTCTGACGGTTACAAACACCCGCTAGTTACACATCTGTTTTCCTGGTGAGCTCAGTTCGTTAAAGTTTTGATGCGGACTCCCTAGAAAACAATTTACATTTAGATATATTTCTACAAAATGTTTGTCAATCAGTCAATTTGCCATATTCGCAGTCTTATCATAATTTTTTGCTTTTCTTATTTTAACACATAGGGTTAATTGATGACAGACGATGAGAAACAATCTGAGTCAAAAAGTGAAAAGTACCTTGAGTGAGGTTTGAAAACATCAAATGGCGCACAAAACCAAGAAAGAACGCAGACGAACGATGTACACGACGCCCAGGGCCATTACAGCCTGAACAACAAATGGAGATGCAAGGGGAAGACTATTCCAATCTCTAATAGTTTTGGGGGAAAACTCTTGACCTTTTTTTAAATCGCTGGCCTTTAATACTGAACAATATCCTAAAAGGTTTTCCCATCATTATAGTTTTCGTAATGCCCCAGTAGTTTTTCTGATGCGATACATTGAGTTGGTGCAATATGCACCTCTGAACTGAAAACGCGTATCAGTGTGCGCTAGAATAAAATGAAAAACGTCAAGTTGACTGGCGTAAACTTGACATTAGGCTGAGGATTTTAACATGCACCGGCATCCAAAGAATTTAATTAACAAGTTTCGTCTGAAATGCTGCCATTGTCCATGTCCACGCGAGTGAAGGAATTCTTCGCCTCGATTCTTTGTTACTCTTTGCGATCCCAATGAGCACTCCCCCACCCCGTCATTCATTCCGATCTCACCGGACAATATGCGATTACACGGGCCGCTTCAGAATAGAAGCAGAAGCAGATGCCACCGTCAAACGCGCTCCAGTTCACGCAGCGTGGCTAATCGGCCGGCAAATCCTTCAGTAATTGGAAATACAAGACAGGAAATCAAGGATTAATAGCACATTGCTGTACTTGGCAGGGGTGCTGTGGATCAGTCTTTCTTTTCCCGCTTGGATGTTGATGTCGTGTGTGCCCCTGCAGGATCTGGCATAGAGGGGCTTGGAATCACGATATTTGAGAAAAAGGGAAGAATAAATTCCCGGATTCTTCGAAGCATACACTGGAATTCGAAACACATGTTACCTCAGTCTCAGTAGAAGGGGGAAATTCAGAAGAAGGTACAATCAGAGTGAAATAGTTATCCCCTCAGATTCAGCGGATAGATTGATGACTAACTGTATTTGCCCGTGTCCACTGAATTGTTTGAAGCATGCTCTAGAAGTTGACAATGAGGGATAATTCAGCTGATGGTACTCCACGCGGAAATATACTTGTCACCTCATCAGGTGCAAAAATGCCACTGTGCTATCATGCAATCAAGTGCATTGATTTTGCATTGTTTGACAAAAGCTAATCGGCTGTTTTCCCCATTGCCATTGTTTGACAAAACATACACTCGTATTATAAGCCAGTAGACAAGTTGACTTATGCAGCAGATTGATTGTTTTAGCAACACTGAAAAACAACAGCATTGTTCATGGGAATCAAATTTTCATGGACATTGTATCTCATCGTGTCTCAAAATATGTGTCACTATGTATGTCTTCCTTGTACAAATATCTCAAAATATGTGTTATTTAATGCCACTGAACCATCAAAAACATCATTATACACGTCTTCAAGTTTGTTTCTGCTGGTGCAGAAAAAATCGAACGGCTGATAAGTTTCTTTTTCATTTGCGAAAATGAAAAAATGCAAATGAAAAAGAAACTTATCAGCCGTTCGATTTTTTCTGCACCACTCGCGAAAATTTTGCGCTAGCGACAAGTCAGTCAGTCACAAATGAAAATGGAGAAATGATTAAAGGTATCAAAAATGATGCATGAGTATTTAGATCTGCTATGACCAATTTACGACCGACAGCGCTTATGCTTAAAAAAATGAGAAAATTCCACAGAAAAAATCTCACCGCATCATCCTTTGCCACAATCTACCATAATCCCAATTGCGCATAAAGATCACCGAAGGCAGTAAATTTTATTTTAGCTCGTTTTCCCTTTCCTTTTTGGTGCCCTTCTCTATAGATATCAGAATCGCATGCTTCGAGCCTTCGCTTCCGACGCCTCCCCTATTCCGGCCTGCTCCAAGCCAATAGTTTCCCAACAACTTTCTGTTTTTAATATCGGTGCACCTTCACCCGTCTGTTGCCACAGAAGCCCATAGCCTAGGGAAGCCAGCATCCCGAGCTTAGGGTTTTATCCTGATTATTCAATCTCAAATCTCGGTTTACTCAGCTGTGATCCAATGCAAATTACGATGCTGTTTCAGGGCACTTCGGTCGAGCTTTCTATTGTTCAGGCGGTGAGGGCTTATAGCTGCCCCTTCGCTTTTTAGCACCCATCTGCCCTTATACCTAAGCCTCGTGCCTCTGAATAGACTTTATTGATAATACAGCGCGTCTGTTCCAGCAGTGTTGTTGGGGAATTCAAAGCTGAAATGGTCCAAGATAAACCTGGACCGGATAGGAATAGCGCCGCATAATGACAGAAATAGTAGCGTATAAGCGTACCTATACTCCTAGAACAAAAAACCTTCATACGTGGCCTCTTGAGACTCGGGCCATATTAAAATGTGCATTTGAATGCAGTTGAGATTTTGGACAGACCAGATTATTTTGGCATTGGATTGCAACATGCGTACCATCTGTCATGTCCAGATGAAGTAAGAGAGTCCATCCCTTGAGAGAAAAATGAAATATTTCATTTCAATTGCCTCCCACATCAGATAGGTCTTCAGCCTCGCAGTTGTTGTCTGGCGAGATGTTAACTTTAATCGCATTTTTGCAATGTTATTGCGTCTTGAATGTTTAATATTTCCTCGAATGTCGACAACCCGGGTTGTGCTCCAGAATTATTGTCTTTTCGTTTCATGGATCCTGCATCAGGGATCCTGAATGGTCTGGTGCACTTATTTTTTAATTATACAGACACTTCTGAAATGCCAGCAAACATGTCATGGACTTTGCCATCGCCGAAGGAATTAAACGGACCAAAAACGTGCATGCCGAGAGCCACTAATCAATCTTTGCGAATATGATCGAGAGAGCTTTCAAGCCACATTGATGGCTCTTTACGAATAAAATGTGTAAAGTACGGATTTCAACGGTAAAGTATGGAAAGTCCATGCAGTTAGCATGGAAAAGCCAAATAAGTACTTTCCACGGCTTCCATTGCCAGAAATAACCGCAAGGCTTGCATGGTCACAGTAATTCGCCTGCTTGTATTCAGGGAGCCATTATTGTTTCTGCGACTGTACAGCTGTGGTTTCATGGATGTTCCGTGCCTGGCCATGGCTGCAGGCATTCTATCATGGAGATGTACAGCAACAGAGGCAATAATTTACTCCCATGATCCAATGGAGTTATTAAGGGAGTCATTATTGTTTTTGCGACTGTACCATGGATTTTGAGTTGATTTTTTGCCATGGGAGATCCTTGCTGCCTTACGAGGTTCTCTATCTCTTACTTCTCTCATTCCCTTCTCTCATTTCATTCTCTCATATGCAGTCTTTTTCATTTATTTCGTTCTGTGGCGGGGAATCGTCGCTGTCAACTTTCAAGCCAATCGCATGATTCCTGTCGGGCAGATTTAAATCCCTGTCGCAATAAGCAACAAGGTCCCTCTGTATGTGATTCTGATCACGTCAGTATATGACAAGAAGTTCCTGATTGCATAATTCATTTATTTCAAAACACCGAAAAACCCAAAAAGGGTTGTTTGTATAAACGAGATTAAATTAATACAGCGGTGGGCGGCATTTGCAGGATACGGAAAGTGTCAAACCGCTGCTTTATAAGTGAAGATATAATTTAGATCAATAGGGAGCAACAGCTACTTGTGCGGCTGTGGCGACGTCTTCGGAGGGGAATCAACAACCGACACTTCGAAATTCCCTCAAAGCAACAAGCACACATGTGACGCAGGTCATGTTGTCCTGTTGGACAGCGATTGTCAAAAAGGCCCGCACCTGATAAGTTAGAAACCGAACAAATTAAAAATAAGATCGAACGAAGCTTTGAGACAAGAGAGTGTTCGAAAACCAATTCCTGGACTTCTCTGACACTGGCCTTTTTCCAATTCCTGGCCTGCTTGTTCAAAGGGCTGAATAATTGTAGTTTGCGATCAGGAAAATTCGAATCCAGAAGATTCTCTGTCCGTTGTTGGATTAGATGCCTCAAATGACGGAAGCCTTTGCTATAGATGAGCTTTTGAAAGCCAAGTGACGCAGCTATAGATGTGGTTTTGAAAGGTCAGTCCAGAAGCGTGTCTTTCCACAAAAGGAAAAAGAGCGGCCAATTAAGATGGCTTCACTTCCGAAATCTTTGATAAAAAGCCTGCTAAAGGTCTGAGGTGCCAGTAATTTTCCGCAATCCTCTGCAGTTAATTTGATTTTAACATGCGACAATTTGAGTTTTCAAACAAAAAATTCAATTTCAAAAATTCAATTTCAAAAATTCAAAAAAAAAAAAAAACAAAAAACAAAAAACAAAAAATCGAATAAAAAAAAAAACAAATGAACAAATTGCAATGTGAATTTGATAGCATTGATAGTGGTCAGTCAAAATTCTTCGAACTTGGGCGATATTTCAGAGTTCAGTGGTGGCAGTAAATGACACCTGAGTTAATGAACTCCTAGCTACGGAGAAATTTGGCGAGGTGTGTATGTCGCGAAACAGCCTTCCCAGTAAATATCACCAGTATCACAAATGACACAGTGTTCGGTCGGCACAACTTCCCAGGACCAAAATGCAAATTGAATTAAACGTGCGAATAGCTTACAGATCAAGTGCGTGCGCCCGCAAAGAAAATAGCCTCATGTGGCGGTTTAGTCAATCGCTCCCTTGCCCATAGCAAGCAGTTGAGTTGTGTCAGACCAGACCATGAGGAATATTTCCTATTTCCGCCTTCGTCTATCGCTTCCTTCTGCTTTTACTCTTATCAGTATTCCTTCGGGAAAATGGAGATCGGGTTTAAATTACTTCTTTGCAACCTATCTTTTTGCTTTTTCTCTTGCTCAGCCAGTAGCGTCAAACTCTGGTGTTACCGGGGCAAACGCTTCCGAAATCGGGGCAGAGTATCTATAGGAAGAAAATTAGATAAAAAGGGGGCAAAACAGCTTTGCTAAGTCTTCTGAAAGGGCGAAAATTCAGCTACACCCCTGCTCGTGTCGCCCTTCTTCCGGCAACTCAAGAAGGGGGCAGAGTTCGTCAGAGGGTGTGAAACTTCCGGTGGGGTTGAACGCTGAACTGCTTGGAGTGTTTTGCACACGTGGAACAAGCCCACACGATTGGCAGTGTCCCATCAGTCAAGTGATAAAAAAGACTGGCTGTCTTGATAAAAGCCAATCTGAAGCATGATTCCCCCCTAGTGAGATGCACACTTAAACCACTGCTGTGCTTATGATGCGCTATTCAATGGCATGTATTTTGGGCACAGTGCACTTCCGAGATATTCTTTTCATTCTTGCAAAACTTTGATGTTTTGTTTGGACGCATATGACTTTGCCAAAGATGTGAGGTATTGTGGTACCGGTCGCATCATTCGTGTTTGTCTGGATGGTCCTATCACAGATATCGGTCTGGTCCCATCACACATATTGGTCTGGATGGTTCCATCACACATGTTAGTCTGGATGGTCCACCACACACATTGGTCCGGATGGATCCATCACACACATTAGTCTGGATGTCTGGATGGTTCCATCACACATATAAGTTTTTATAGTTCGATCACCACACAAATTGGTCTGGATGGATCCATCACACACATTGGTGTGGATGGTTCATCACGCATAGAGGACTATCTGTCAGAATGGCTCCATCACACACATTGGTGTGGATGGTTCATCACACACATCTGTCTTGATGGTTCCATCACACATATTAGTCTGGATGGTTCATCACACACATTGGTGTGGATGGATCCATCACACACATTGGTCTGGATGGTTCCATCACACATATTAGTCTGGATGGTTCATCACACACATTGGTCTGGATGGTTCCATCACGCACATTGGCCTGGATGGCTCCCTCACGCAAATTGGCCTGGATGGTTCCATCACACACATTGGTCTGGATGGTTCCATCACACACATTGGTCTGGATGGTTCCATCACAAACATTGGTCTGGATGGTTCCATCACACACATTGGTCTGGATGGTTTTATCACAAACATTGGTCTGTATGGATACATCACACACATTGGTCTGGATGGATCCATCAGACACATTGATCTGGATGATTCCATCACACATATTAGTCTG